>JAFELO010000564.1:223706-284929 GCA_017140195.1 Eumaeus atala | reverse complement strand
AAATATATTATTTCACTTACAATAAAATGAAATCGCCTGATGTATCATCGGTTTTCAGAATTTACGTTATCATATTTCGTCTACTCAGTGATGAATCAGAAGAAATTCCACCCACCTCATTTGAACTGAAATGTAAGAATCATTATTTGAAAGGTCCTAAAACTTGGCATTGAATACTCCTTTTAATATATTATTAATTTGTTGGATATTGACAAGCCATTTGATAATGATTTCAACTTAAGCATGAAAGCGATTGCAAGTGAAGTAGTGATTGAGTCTGATTTTATTGTTCCGGGATGTTCCGACAAAATCACCTTAGGGCTTAAGTACATGCCACATTGACTAAAACTCTACTAAAATCCTATAGCAACTATCACAGCACATATGCTTAATAAATATAAATACTTGGTAGGCGTGTTACTAATACTATTCGAGGTCCAGAATGACTCTTGTCGTGCGGTGGATTCATGGTCGCAGTTCTCATGGGGGTAGTCGGTGAGGCACATGGCATATGCCATGAGGTGGGGCACGAGGGACTGCTCGTAGCTGGCGGTGAAGAGGTGCTGCCAGGGCCCGAGAGCGAACACCGCTACGTCTTCGCCGCCGTGAGTCTCCGAGTCCAGAGGAACTAAGCTTGGGTACGCGTAGTCTAAGGCGCCTGAAATAAAGAAATAGCAATTTTTGTACGGATTTCCTTAGTTTTTTAGTAAGATGTAGTGCCATTCTGCTATACGGCAGAATTGAGCTGGTACGATCAAATATTTGGTGCTGATTGCTCGTTTGCCCTCGCTATACTATAAAAAATCGTGTTATACTCTTTTTGGTGAGGTCTAATGCTCGTAAATATCCGAGAGAGCTTCTACATATACGTTGCTCTTCTTTACCCGACACCCCAATGGGCCAACAAATCTCAGAAAATTAAGGATTCCGAAACAAAGAACTTACATTGGGGCATCTATTCCGTTTCCGTCTGTACCCAACTATCTGTACAGCTCTGGTTGGACGAAATCTAATCTGAACCACTGACTCAAGAAGGACAAAAGAAAAATAATTCTTGCCGGCACAATTCAGCTTGAATGTAGCAAGGATACTTTATAATGCATTCGAATTTGTTTTGCATTTCTTTCAGTGATTGACTTTTAAACCCAAATGTACGTTCTGGAAGAGGTAACAGGATATAGGAGGAGGGGTAGCGCCATGCATGATACATGACACTACATCCTCCGGTGCGACGGGATTGGGCCGGCACGACCGGGGAACTCTCGCTCACTTGATACTCACTTGATAAGTAACAGCGTCGCCGCGCGTTTCGTGTAGTGGCCCATGGGGGGATTATAGGAGGGCAACGCATCTGCGTAACAAACATTCCAATGTGCATGGACGTCGGCAGTTATCAAAAGGCTCCTATATCTATAGAAATAAAAAAAAAACTGTGCTTGGCTTCAAATAAGGACAAGAAATAAACTTACGATTGTTAAAATCTTCATGCAGCGTCACATCCACCCTCTTGCCATCAGCACCGATGGACGCCGCCCTCCCGTTGGCATAGCTGATGGTGGTGTACGGCATACCGTCGTCTCCGCGAGCGGTGTCCACCGCACCGAGGATATCGTTCCCTCGGGATGGGTAACCAGCCACTGTCATGGTGTGGGCGTGGTCTGAGCTGACGACGATGAGGGTGTCCTCTTCGCTGGTGAGATCCCTCGCCTTCTTCACCGCCTTCGCATATTCAACGGTTTCGTCAAGCGCGAGATGCGCCAGGCTGTCGTGATGCGCGTGGTCTATTCTACCCCCTGAAAATGGTTTTAATGGATCGAGTCTTGTATTAATAAAGTAGCAACAACAAGAACAACACGTCTTCACGCTAATGGGGTAGGGCAAGGTAAATTGGTACTAGCAGCAATATTTTATTAACTACCGTCGCCCATTATCCTACTTTTTGACCAATCTATGCTGACGGAAATATTCAGCATGACTCTACCTCTTTTAAAGGCTCGACGATGGTCCGTCGTCAGTTTTTATTGGTCTATACACTTAGGCTTATTTTCTTGCCTGCTCTATGCTGACGGAAGTGTCCAGTGCAGTTTAAACGGTTACTATTAGACAAATCGGAGGACGGGACGGGACGGGAGATTGTGGTCGATACTGCGACAGACCCCCGCCTTTCGCGCAGATGGGGAAGATGCATCCCTACAGTCTTTTAAGATTGGCTAAGGTAACTATTATTATAATCGCACCTCCCCCCCATCACTACGGATGGGTTGTACAACATTATTATAATTATCATTCACATTATCCTACATACATCCGAAGTTATAGTGCGTTGCTCCGTTCGTCAACCGTACGAAACGAGACAGCGTAGCCATCACATCGGTACCATGAACGGCAGGTACTTGCCAGATCGTGCTGGTCTGGTTCGTCTGCATAGATGCAATAACGCTAGCTCTTTGCAAAATGAAAATCCAGCCTTATAATAAGTGCCGTGACTTTGTAGGCTACACTCACACACACAAGAAATATGGGTTGTGTAACTACTAGGTACATAAGTTAAAACATATCTTAGTATTATGAATACTAATGTGTAGTATTTCAATACAATTACAGTGGCTTAGCACGATATAAATACGATATCGCGTGATATTTTTGTGTGTCTAGGTTTTACTCAATGTCACATGAGATCAGCATATCTACGGAACCACAATAATTCTTTCATTCACAGACAATAACTAATTACATGTATAAAGAAGTTAGTAGGGTTTGCAAATAACCGAGCAGCCAGTGACTTTAGGTGAATGCCGACACCCATAAACATCCACATTGTGCATAACCTATATATCTGAATAAGCGGGCGTGTTGCACTCATTCTACATTACACCAATGGACCACCGGAAAATCTCCCCTCGATATACGTTATTTGTCCCTTATTACGCAGCGGTGTCATGTGAGCAGAGGGTCCGGTCATGCCTGTCCAGTTTGCTCGCAATGCAGCGTGGCGTCTCTTACAAGTATATGGGCTACGAGTATATTCCCACTTATCCTCTGAAATGTATAATAATCATCTCAACTCTACTTGTACATTATTAGACAAAAGCTTCAACAAAAAAATTAATACCGACGAATTGGCGCCATATTAAACGTAAATTATAATTTTATTGCGATTTTTTTTGTATTTGATGAGGCGAGATGGTCCTCTATTCCCTGGTGGAGGCCTCATACTGGTAGTTGTAATGTTGGTAGACAGCCAAATTTTTTTTGGACCTGAACTTATGCTGCGGAAGCGAAGAGAAGCCCAATCGGATTGATATGAGTGCTCGCCGGATGACGAGACTGGGTTAGAGGTCGAAAGAGGGACCCACCCTCCTGCACATGGAACGGATGCATATGATAGTGTTTGTAATTGCTAATTTAACTAATTCATAGTTAAAATCATGGCCATAGGGAAGGAAAGGTCCATCCTCCCCCGACTCTGATGCGAGGGGCATCCAGATTGGTACGACATAGCTGAAGTGGCAGGAAGGGCATAGAGTGCTTGGGAAGAGACCTACCGTAGGGTGGTAGGGTGGCAACAGGTTGACCTTTCAACAAATCTAATGCTGTGGAGAAGAAGTTTTTTTTTTAACATGTATATTGGCTATTTGCATCTGAATTCTGTCTGTATGTATATCTGTCTATGCTTATAACTCTCAATCGACTAAGCTGTTATTCAATTTGATGCGGCTTTCTCAGCTGTTTTCTTTTTGGATTCCTTTTTAACAATTCACGCAAAATTGTAACTAACAAATTATTAATAAGCTGTTATTACATAATAACGTTCGATTATGTATTTACATATGGAACTGAAAGAGCGTACAAATCCGATTGTCACAGTATAAAATGGTTCGTTATACATTAGTACTGCATATTAATGCAAGTGTGAACGGCCGATACATATGCAAATGTTATCAACAGAAGGGTATTATGACGAACAAAACACATGCATGCGTCATTGACATTGCGAAAGTGGTGTCTTTTATTGTCGACTTATGTCTTGTATACACGGCTATGTTAGGATTATGCTCGTGTGCATATTTAGTAAGAGTTGATTGCGTTGCAGCCCGTGATCCATCAGAGGGTAGGAAGGAAGGCAGGCAACATCTTTACATAAAAAAAATATCCAACTCCACACTCCTCTCTTGTTCCTCTATAAGAATCCAGGGAATTATATGTGTCCATCTTGGACACATATAATTCCCTGGATTTCACGGTTTATGTGTGAAACGTGTTTGACTCGTCACAACTACGGGGGTCACATTAGCAAAACTGTATCTAAACATATTTTCATTGCAGTAACGTCTATGTGCTTATTTAGTTTACTTTGAACTGTTAACTTTGTGACGTTCAAAGGAGCAAAAAGCTGAAAAAAAAAAACACTCAACAATTGCCTGACTAAAAGTGAGAAATATGACACTATTCCAGTAGAACTTACGTAACATGTAATACGTATTTCGAAATGTGACACTATCCCAGTAGAACTTCCGTAACATGTAATACGTATTTCGAAATGTGACACTATTCCAGTAGAACTTACGTAACATGTCATACGTATTTCGAAATGTGACACTATTTCAGTAGAACCTACGTAACATGTAATACGTATTTCGAAATGTAACACTATTCCAGTAGAACTTACGTAACATATAATACGTATTTCGAAATGTGACACTATTCCAGTAGAACGTATGTAACATGTAATACGTATTTCGAAATGTGACACTACTCCAGTAGAACTTACGTAACATGTAATACGTATTTTCAATATTTAAATGTTTTTACTCTCAGCAAGCTGAGTTCCTCTTTGTATTCTTTATAAAGTATAAGGGGACATACGAACATCCAGAGCCTTCTGATGCTTACCGATGCCCATAGACTTCCATAGAACAGTTATACAGATGTGTTGCTTTCATTTTCTTCTCTCCAATGGACCACCGGTTAATCACAGAACGCATGAAACGTGACAGCGCAGCTGTCACTATACAGCGATAACATGAGAGCTAGAGATATCTCCTCGGTCGTGTCAGCCCAATTCGCGATGCAGAATGGCACTACCTCTTAGTAAATATAATGTTTAATGCAAGGCGCTGGATGCAAGTGGCTCGGAACCGCGATGATGATGAATTGGGTTTTCTTCTGTGGGTTGTGTAAGTGAGATATAATTTAAGTTGTTTTCTTAACCAACCTTCAACAAAGAGGAAGTAACCTTTACTGCTTCTTTTCAGCATCTTGATGGCAATCTCCACCATCTCGTCCAAGGTCGGCTGGCCGTTAGCTTTCAAGTGGTAATCCATGTGGTCATTTTGGAATAGACCGAGGAGGTACTCGGGTAAATCTTCAGAATCGTGTACCTGAAAATGAGAATTATTTGATTCAAATAATTTCAAGTTCAGTTAAGAAAAAGGTATCAACACAACTTAGTCCCAGATTGTAAAAGTATGTTTTACAAGCAGTAGAACCGGTCCAGCACGAGCGGTGGTACCTCTCTTAGTGATAATGACGGATCACATAATATAATAAATAGATGACTATGCCATGGCATTTAGTGCGGTTTATGAAAGCTTCAATAGCCCATTAGAGTGCGGAATGAGGTAAAAGTTCCAAGCATTTGTTCCACAAATTTGGTTTTGTATATGTTTATGGACTTCAGTATTCACCAAAACTCCAACATTGTTTGTATTAATACTTTGTTATTAATGTTATAAAGGGGATTATTTTGTTTGTATTAACATGTGAATAATCTAGCCGCGCTCCGTGGCATATCCCGCATGTGTCCGTTCGCCTTACATAGAAGTGTAATTTCCGTAATTGCTGATACCCGTATTCATTCATTTGTAACTAAAACCATGAAAGAAACGTCTGAAGTTTCTAATTAGAAAAATTAAGGACTAGAAAAATTAGGGGAATAGGGGAATTTAGTACTTCTAAACTAATTAGTTTACGATTAGATGTGACTGTGTAAAAATGGGTTTGTTTTTACTTTGGTATAATGACACGGGCGAATCCACACGGGTCATCCTATATCTGTAAATTTCTGGACGTAAGGTTTAAGTTATGGACGCCAAGTCATTTGGCTTCCAGTCTCAATGTTAGAGTTTTACCTTCATCATCTCCTCCCTATCAGTGACGTACTGGTGTGTCGCGTTCCTGTCGACCTTGTCCTGGTGCCACACCTCAGTGAGGTCCAGTCCATCCAGACGTCTCCCGGTGCTGTTGGTTAGAGGTGTCGTCAGGTTTGGCGTCAGCTCCCGACGACCTCCACCCATTATTACCTACAATTCAAAAATTGTAAACCTTAAACCTCGCAACATGCGCGGGGCACCATGCGTCACTTATGTGGTTCTTGTGTTGGTAAAATCATTATCCTTCTTTTTTACAGTACAGGGGGGGGGGGCAATTTAGAAAGCGAAGCCCACTGGTCGTCTACAAAGACGTCAAGGTATCTTCGATAGTATTCGACAGGAGGAATGACGACTCACTACTGCACTCCGCTGGGAGTGGCTTTGGACGACATCGCACCGGCTCATGGCCCAAAGGCCGTTTCATCATCATCATCATCATTATCAGCCTTTATCGGTCCACTGCTGGATCTCCTCTCCCAATGAACGCCAAGACGACCGATCTCCTGCTACTCGCATCCATCCCGGACCGGCTGCTGCACTGATAAAAGACCGTTAACATGATTAAAAGAAAGTACCTTGAACTGTTTGCCGGGGTTGTCGTTAACGAGCTGGTAAGCGATGTCCTTGCAGCCGAGACTCAGACACTCCTCGGGGACGTCCGCGTCCGACTCCCAGTTGCGCTCGGACGTGTGCGCGTACATTCCCGCCGGGGACGCGTGCGTCACACGCGTGGTTGTCACCAGACCTGCAGACATGAGGATCGTCGGTAACACCACGACCGAAGACAAAAACAAAGTACGGATTAGTGGTGTAACCACATCGATCAGGGCCCACTGTGAATTCACCATGTCATCAAATGTAAAGAAAGTTTAGTATATTTGTGAACTACATACACGTGAGATACAATGACGTAAAGAAAGTCATAATAAGAGATGATATGAAGACATAATGAGAGCGACGTTGCTTGCCGAATTGGGCCGGCACGACCGGTGAAGTACCTGTCGCTAACATGATGTCTCCGCAAAGTGACAGCTATACTATCGCGTTTCGTGCGGTTTGTGAGTAGCCAGTGGCATAGTAGAGGAGAGCTAGAAGGGAGGGCAAACGAATATATACAAGTGTCTCACATATGAGGTATTGTAGTGAAAGGATCTGATTTCGCGTTTGCCCCCGTATATTTAAAAAAAATTAAGTAAGAGCTATGCCATGGTATATTGCAGTCGAATTGGAAACTCGCAATAACTACATCGCTTTACATTGACAGTTGCACTGTCGCGTCAGTAGGTATGTCGGTAGTGGGGTGAAGAAGGGCATTTTACCCGCATGAACTTCCGATATTATCTGGTGTTGTAAATCATCAAATTGCTTCCGAATGCACGTTTTTCTCGTGTTGTCAAAAAACAAGAGATCTAAAAGCGTTTATTAAAATGGACCATGGTGATAACTGCGTCAGAGAGCGTCAATATAACAATGAAACATTAGACTGATTGAGTTGGCGGTGAAGCGATTAGCCGCAGACTTGGTGATCGATCAACTGTATACGGGGATGGGTGTCGTGACTTTAAATTATGATCACCGTCATAGCTGTTTATTACATACATCTGATGTTCAGTAACCAAAGACAATAGACATGCGCATAAACAGCAAACATTTTTTTTTTTTTGGTGTAGGGTGAAAACTGGAAATCTGAACCTTTTTACGACTACCGACGACCTTAAACATTAGCCTAATTATTATTCCGATGAGTTGCCATCCTTTCGCCCGCCCATGGGCCACCGGCTACTCATAAACAGCCCGAAACGCGACACTGAAGATATCAATTGACGGCTGTGTCTTGTGAGCGAGACAGGTAGTGCCGGCCCGATTCCGCTGCAATGCGGTATGACGCTACCTCTTACTTGAAATTTTCAATGGTTTAACAGAAGTAAAGCAAATTTATGTCTTAAGTTTACGCAAATGTTACCCAATGCAGTAAAACTACTTTTACGGATTTTATCGCGATTTATTTAATTATTTAACTAGCACGACGTTGCAGAAGCTTCACAGCAACCATGGCCACGGGTGGGCTGAGATGACAGATGTCTTGATGTCACAAGTTATTAAAAGTACCCGAAGAACTATAATTATTTAGTCGCAAAAGGCTCCGATCGCTCGTATGTCCCACTTAACTATAATAAAATCTTTCTGTAAAGAAACCCATAGCAAGCTCGTCCTCTTTCCAAATTCCCTTGGCGGGCTATCGTACTAGAACAAGCAAGTTATAATACCATAGCAAAATTCTGACGCTGTTAGCAAAATTAACGCCTAAGGCCATTTCGTATGATAGCTTTTTAAAGAAGACCGTTTACACGTGTTAAAAAACATTAAAGTGGAACCTAAGATTGCTCATAGTTCTCTAATGAGACTTGACAAATATATCTCCCAACACCAAATGGTTCCCCCCCCCTCTCATCAAATGGTTTAAAGAGATTGCCTTCAAGTTCTCGTTAATCTACTAGTCATTTAACTTTGTTAAGATTAATAAAAATGTATATATTCATTGTTTTGCTTATTTGTTTGAGCTAAGCCCTTATTTGACATTACTAATACTATTCTGATAAGATTTATCACTGCATGTGCAAACAGTGCGCCTGAAATGTTACAATTTGGACGCATTGTTTACCCACGCGCTAAGGCGGTCTGATGAAAATTTCTTAGTATTTTGCAGAAATGAAAAGTTATTTGATATATACTTTGACATTGAAATTAAGAATTAAAATTGGTGGTATATAATCTCAAATTCTGAATTCAAAATTCAAAATTCAATTTCCATATTTAAATTGTTATGTAGACGGCATGTTAATTTTTTTCAGACCAACGTTAGCTTTTTTTTTACAGCCATATTATGAGTACTAGTCTTTAAATAGGTACATAAAAATACTAGCTCTTGTGCCTCGCATAATAAGAGATCTCATTTCATCCCACCTTTTCAAGAGAGCTTGTCTAGATCAACTTGTCTTTTTTTACCCGCCCATAAACATCCACGTAGACGTTATGCAGACGTGTTTCCCCCCTTCCGCGTTTACCTCCAAGCCACCGGACAATCACACACTGCACAAAATACCAAACACATCTGTAATTTTGTGTCAATATCGTGTAAGCGGGAGGTACCTCCCCGGTCATGCCATACTGAATCAGCTGTAAAGCAGCTCTTATAAAAATTGTCAAAAAATTTATTCGGTTTTATTTCGGCTAACGAACACCAAGACTTTTAGTGTCTTGATATTGCCTGCAGTAGCTTCAACCTGCTACCTCTTGTAAAAAGTTCCCCCACTTACCAACATCCAGCCCCTTGTCCAACGCCCACTGGCCTATGGAAGAGACGTGGTTCCGCTGGTGCAGCTGCGAGTAGCAGGAGGCTCTGGTGACGTTCCCGTCGAGTCCTATGACGCCGTACTTGGTCTTCACGCCCGTGAGGTACGAGGTGGCCGTGCAAGCGGAGTCAGGGACTTGGGCGTCCAGGCAGTATGTCTGTAACCAAAAAGTACATAGATAGATAGATAAAACCTTTATTTGCAATCACAAGCAGCACAATTATTACTAAACAGGACAAGAAAAATTAATAAAGATGTGGGTTATAATTTATCATGGCTACAATTGTCGTCAGGCCGACACTATCACGACATTTTGCTAATACAAAACCCGCGTGAAGAACCCATCCTCAAGTATTTCCTGCAATTTACGTTTGCAACGTGCGTTTCAGGTTTCCCTTCCCTTTCACTAAGTTATCACCCTCATCTATCTTCACTAACTTGTATCTTTCTCTCAACGTCCATTGGACTCGTTCTCGCTTTCTTCACGTGTTCAACACCCTACTCCCCAAGTCAAGCGTACGTACAGAAGGTTTACAGTAAAAATGTTTATTATCTTTTTGGTACCCTCTCTTTTTTACAATTGGTACATGTTCTACACTTCGTGCGCATAACTTATTAAAGTACAAAGGTGAATATGATCTCCTTTCAATGACTGTTGATGTACACAAACATCCGCATAAATGTTACGCAAATGCTTTTCCCTCCTCCCTCCTTCCCCCTCCATAGGTCAAGTAAAACTCACACTGCGGAAGTCGTGTAATGTATGCTACATGCCACTATATCTTGATAAATGTTTACAGTAACAGAATACGCCTAAAAACAAAAGGTAGCACATACACAGTAGTGGATTATAAATCAGGACCAGGGTGATCATATCTTCCCCACCATAGTCCAAGCTGTGTCGTGGCGATGGGGTTTAGTAGCCTGGGGTGATTAACGAGACACCTTGAGCGAAGTCAATTGAACCGATGAGGTGGCAGCTCTTTGTACCCCTCTTGTAAGAAGAGGCGACAGAAGAGCAAAAGTTGGCGGCGCTTTTACGCATGGGCAAGGGGCGAGAATGGAGACCTCACCCCATTGCACCATCCCAAAGAAAGGTTGTCCTGTAGTAGTGTGTAGGGACAACCCCATCTGTGGGGGTGGCGTCGGTTCCTACAGGGACTGACTGACCGTCGAGGTGCCCTAATATTTTGTTGTTCCGTGGCACCTCACCACAGGCGGCACGGATGGCTCTCGCGGTGTTTATTCTGGGTATTCCCTATTATATATAGGGCCGGTGAAGGCGCGTAAATGCGTTTCCCCGCGTCGACAAAGGAAAACAGGGTGATCATATTGCATCCTTTGCTTATTAAAAATATATTACACGTGTAAAAGTTAATCTCATCATAAAACAAAATATCGCAAATTTTATGTATCGTAAGTATTGTTATTCTCACGGCTTGCGATAGGCAATACATTTGCATGAATTATTCTGAAGGTAACCCCGGTCAGAGCACAAGGTGAAGGTTCCTTGCGGTCGAATGTTAATGAGAAAAAGTAAAGAGCGCACCAATTACTTAATTACTTAGTAGCTTAGTCTTGCCATAAGTATTGTAACAAAAAAATGTTTTAATTGCAAACAAAATTTATTGCTTTTACAGTATGTTAGAATAATACACAAATATAAAACAATTAAAAATATAAACAACTTGTTCGAAGTGGTCACCATTGACTTCAATATAGTCCCTTAAACGTTGAGGCCAGTTATCAATACGCAAGCTTTCCATGGGGAAATTATTCGCTGTCAATCATATGTATTTAAAAGAGACACCAAATTATCATGACGCTTGAAGCAGGCTGTACTCTCTAAAACTGATCATAAATCACAATACAGCGGCTTAAGGCCGGGACTACATGAAGGGCGGTTTTCAGCTCTGATTAAGTGTGGAACTTTCCTTTAAACCAAAATTGCGCGGATCGTGCTTTATGACCAGGCGCCGAGTCTTGCTGGAAGGACCATACTTGGTACTACGATTTTATTAAGGGGCTCAACTACCTTCTCAAGAATGGTATCGTGATACACTTCTGGCAATGTCTGAAACCTTTTTCACAGAAATATGACTCAGTCACTCCTTCATAGCTAACACTAATTGGGAAGCTTTCTTAGGGCTTTGAGTATAAATGCGGTGGTATAAATACGGTTGCTCGATTTTACCACCCTATTCATCTTTAATTTACCAGTTAAGAATTCACCAGTGAATTGCTTATAGTCTGCAGTCTGTCCTAAATCTTTCTCCTAAGTTCTGGGTGTTATCTATATTTCCGGAGAGAAAATCTTATGCTTTTACATAGGATTTCTTCGAATTCTTGCCCTCATTACTTTGACCACCTTCTTCGTACTATAACTATTTGGATGGTCAGATCTTTCTCTGTCACACGCAGAGAAAGTGTTATTATTCCTATTCATCCAGCTGATTGATAGCTGCCCGAAACGACGAACATAAATAAAAACGAAAGGTAGGCAAACAAAATTTATTACATTATATTCTATCGTCTTTTTGAAAACATCTCTCGTCTGGAGTGAGAGTGCAACGCATTTGCATGACAATCCTTCAGATTTCTATTTGCATATGTGACTTAGATGGGCATCGGTATTTGCCAAAAGGGTCCGATAGCTCGTTTGTCCCCATATCTCTTACGAATATCATCTAGGCCCTGCCGGTGTCCAATCGGGTAAGACGGGGTATTGACTCCGTAAGTGACGAAATTACGACAATGCTAGGAAAGAAACACAGGAAATTACGTTTTCTTAGAAGGTCGGGCCATCACAATGCGCCAAGGTTATGTACTTGAGCGGTGAATAATATCTTAAGGAAATATGTTTTCCTAGTCATTTCACCGCCATGATATTTAAAAATATTGAAGGTTTCTTGATGATTATGCCTACAAGGCATTCGATTTTAGTTGGAGGCAGCGCCATGCTTCATTGCAGCCGAATCGGGCCGACATGGGTAGGTACCTCTCACTCTAACAATAGCACCGTAAATTTACAGCTATGCTGTTGTCTTTCGTGTGGATTAGAAATTTTTGAGGGCTTATTGGGAGATGAAAGAGAGCAATGCATCGGCATATACAAACAAAGTTTTATAACTTTATATGTTTCTAAATATTTTTTATATTATAGGGGAAAACGAGATATCTAAGTCTTTTGAGGAGTACCGATGCCAATAGAAATCCATCTTATTGTCATACAGATGCCCTCCTTTCCTCCCCCCTCCCCCCAAGCAATGAGCTATGTTAAGTGATTACGTGCACTGTTGCGATTTGTGTTACAATGAGGCCGAACCGTGTCAATTTCCTTAATCGTGACATTCACTGCGTATCGTATCCTGACATTGTTGATAATGCTTAAAGTATTGTGGTACATACGCAAAATGCCCAAGATATTAATTTGATTACGTTCCCCTCGATTATTCTCTAGGAAACATTCATCCATAAACGTATAAGGATATTATAATAAAACTTCTCTAACGGACTGTCCAACCGTGGCCATGGTAGCTGTAATGCTTCCGAAACGTCGGGCTAGTAAGGCTAAATAAGTTAACAAGCCGCGATAGTAACCGCGATACATAATAAATCCTTCAAAGAAGTTTTATTATATCGTAAAATGATAACTAATTACTTTCTTCATTGTTTTATATTGTTTATGTAAGTTTCTCTATCTGTAATCCAACCAATCGCCTGATCAGTCTCTCTGTCTGTTATCCAACCAATCGCCAGACCAATCATTCTAACTGTAATCCAACCAGTCGCCCGACCAGTCACTCTATTTGTGATCCAACCAATCGCCAGACCAATCACTCTATCTGTTATCCAACCAATCGCCAGACCAATCGCTCTATCTGTAATCCAACCAATCGCCCGACCAGTCACTCTATCTGTGATCCAACCAATCGCCAGACCAATCACTCTATCTGTAATCTAACCAATCGGCCGACCAGTCACTCTATCTGTAATCCATCCAAACGCCCGACCAGTCATTCTATCTGCAACCCAACCAGTTGAGTGGCGCGATCTTGTCGTATGATTAGTCCCCCGATCAACCGCCCTCGCCCGACCAGCTACTCGACCAGTTGCTCTATAGCCCGATCACTAACACGGCCAGTTACCCTATATCCCCAAATATAATCTATTGTAATCCAACAGACCAACTTATCCTTATTTTTAACCAATATTAGACGTTTTAATATTAAACATGTAATTTAAATAAACCAGTGCCCTGGTTTATTTAAATTACATGTTATTACAGTATATACTGTCAAGAGAGATCCTGCGTTGAATTGAGGGTGACCGATAGCTCACATGTCTTATGCAATAAAAGGAATTGGCATATTGCCAGAAATGTGTGCCGTTGCTAAAAATAAAAGTGAAACACGGCGGAACCAGTTATAAAATATGAATGCAAAAAGAAAACGTCGGCAAAAAATCAGAAACAAGTTACGTTGAATGATTAATTACAACTGTCTCGGGTCTTTGAACCGACGATACCCGAAACAGCGAGGACTGCGAATTGGCAATCGGAATACTCGTACATAATATTCATCTGCGGTTATTAAAACATGAATACCCCGCGTTTCTAGGTACAGTAGTTTCAGCTGTGTGTTGTTTTTCATTCAGTCAATCAGGCGTTCAGTATATGTAAACGAAGTGTTACACTTCCTTTAATTTATGTTTGTATTTAATAATTTATATGGAAACTTATTTAAATCTAGGGAGCCGTATGTCATATTGAATAAATGACATAGAATGCAAAATATGAATGTTATGTTGAACATATAAGAAATTAATAGTGATTTGAATATTAAGTAAATAGAGACTGATAACGCTTTAAATGTTGTTCCTCTTTTCAGGAGAGTTATTAGTAAGTATCATTATTATTTAAAGAGTGTTTTGTAAAACGTACTGTATAAATAAAATATTAACTCTTTTCAGAGCTACGCAACTTTGTTTGTTTGTTTTACTACTCCTCATATATCGTTTCGCGTAGTTTTTGTGTTTCTGGTGGCCAAGACAGCGTTTTTTATAATATGTGGCACCATCTACTCCCAAACTGCATGAAATGTGACAGCGTAGCCTCACGACAGTATCATGCGAGCGAGAGGTACGTCTCCAATAGTTTTCGGCTGCAAGAGCAGAGAAACAGTATAATAATTTAAGGACGATATAATGCTCCCAAATTGATCTGTGAAAGCATCGTCCGATGGAGTGAAAGAGTTGACTTTATACGTTCTCTCGCTCATGGGCTCCGCCCATTCTAACATTACTATGACTCGTGACGTCACTACAGTGTCATCCTTTTTTCACTTGCAGTTAGCGTTGTCAATTTAAACGACGTGATCACGTCAAAGTGCCCGCTTTCAAGATAACGTGTAACGTTCTCTACGATAGCTATTTGGTATCACGCCGTTAAAAACTTGTACTTATTAAATTACGAATGTTTTTTACACTCTGTATACACGTAATTAAATGAGTTCTCAATGAGTGTATGTGTCATGAACAGTAATTATATAACTAGTGCTAGGGTTGCGGTTTGCACCGAATCCGACTGAATTACTATACTTTTGACATGTCTGTCTTGTGAGTGTAGTGGTAGCCATGTTCAGTCACATATCCATACTAAATTGGCATCAAATGTGTTGCTAAGATTTTAAATTTTGTAACTGTTAGTTCGAAGTCAGAATGTTGACGGTGATACGTCTCCGTGGTTCGAGAAACGTTCAGCAGTTGTTGCTGACGGACTTTCGGACGAAAAGTTAATAAGTAAGGGGACATAAATCGCATACTGCACGAGCACAACCTAGCATAGAGTTCTGACAAAATTAAATCGTTGGCGTAAGATTTCGAGGAGTCCTCTTGAGTTGTATAGTATATGATTCAATCGGGCAGTAGCAGCCGCGTTTTGTATAGTATATGATTCAATCGGGCAGTAGCAGCCGCGTGTTGTATAGTATATGATTCAATCGGGCAGTAGCAGCCGCGTGTTGTATAGTATATGATTCAATCGGGCAGTAGCAGCCGCGTGTTGTATAGTATATGATTCATTCGGGCAGTAGCAGCCGCGTGTTGTATAGTATATGATTCAATCGGGCAGTAGCAGCCGCGTGTTGTATAGTATATGATTCATTCGGGCAGTAGCAGCCGCATGTTGTATAGTATATGATTCAATCGGGCAGTAGCAGCCGCGTGTTGTATAGTATATGATTCAATCGGGCAGTAGCAGCCGCGTGTTGTGTAGTATATGATTCAATCGGGCAGTAGCAGCCGCGTGTTGTCTACCGTCCACACATCTACATAATGTTGCGCAGACATGATCCTCTCCTTCTCCAATGTCACATTACGACGGGAGCATGTGGGGTGCCTCCCCGGTCGTGCCGGCCCGATTCAGTGGTAATTCGGCATGGCTCTGCCTCTTGGGCTTGTCGATATTTCATTAGATTTTATTAGCCTACAGGCATAGGCTCCTTTTTTACTGCTCTATGCAGACGGTAGTGTCCAGTGCAGCTTATTGGTTACTATCAGACACGCCGGGCGACAGTCTACGTGATATTGTGGTTGAAAGGAGGACATACCCTCTCGTTTCCCGCAGAAGAGAAGGGCAGCTTACGCACGACAGATAAAGTTGGCCTAGCATTATCGTAGGGGCTGGAATATCTCGTTAAGCTATCATGACTGGGTCAACCGTTCCCCCTTACATAGGCTCCTTTAAATGAACGCTACGACAAGCTTGTACCGTCTGTCTTATTTACTATTATGCAACTGTGAAACTTCGACGTGGATTATCTCTGACATCGATTTAAAAGTAAAAAGTGTTTAGAATTTTCGAGCGATCGGCTCGGTACACCTAAGTACAAAATGTTTAACGTATCAATATGAAGAGGAATAAGGAATAAACATATTGATGTCTCAATTTTACGCGAATGTACACTTTTACGGATTGTATTAGCAACAATGGCCACGGGTGGACCCATGGTTGCTGTAAAGCTTTTGAAGCGTCGGGCTAGTTAAATAATTAAATAAACCGTGATACAATCCGTAAAAGTAATTTTATTGTAAAGAAGATACAGTTTGCTAAGTTATCAATATAGTGAATCTTGAGCTGTGAATAACGTAACGCAATAGCCGCAACTTCACTCTTGCTTTATTGTTCCTTGGCCCTTTGCATTGCTTTAGTTCAGCTACTACGAAAATGTAATAAAATTAGCTGTCTCCCAACGTTTTACTCGTAAAAACTGTCCCACAGGCAACATTTTTTAGGAATATGACGTGTTTTATTTAGATTGCTGTCTATGTCTGTACCAAATTTCATCCAGATTCGGTTAGTAGTTTCTGTGTGAAATAATAACATCACACAAACAAACTTTCGCATTTACTAGCTAAGAGGTCTCCCCAGAATCTATCCCAAGGAAACCATTCGTTTATTTTCGGGATGAAAACATTTGTTATGTTTCCCAGGTCTTAGAACCTGCCAGTCGGTCTAATCATCAGCCAATTTTGTTCAGTACCTTGGTTTGTTCTGTAGGCTAAATGTGAAAAACGGAGAGCTGGTGCTACATTTCAGACTAGCGAACGGTTACCGTGAGGATGGTGATATAGGATTGTAACGATGTTGAGCGAAAGGTAATGGCCAACATGACCGTGAAAACACATGTAACCATGAGAAATTAGTAATCATAGCGACGCTATCGCGTATTGTACGGCTTATGCCAGGCCCCATGGCACAGCACGTCTGAAAGAACAGCTTATTGATCTAACTCGCTCCGACCGCTCAATTATGAAATATAAACTATAACTAGCCGCTATCACTATTTTTTCTTGCGTTTCACAGTACAGAATCTCGACATGAATCGGACAATGAATAGTTCATTACGGAGTTTTACTCCACAAGTAGACGCAAGTAAATCCGTTAAATATTCATAATGATAGACTCGATTACATTCGTGTAAATTTATGAAAATTATAAGTTCCGAATAACTAGAACTATTTAACATTAACTTAAATTATTAATTGTGTCACTTATATATATTTATTATACAACGAACTAACATCATTCAATAAAAAACCTGATGTTTAAGCGAATTTCGTGCAAATATTATAACGCCTCTTTTTTTGTTGCTTCCGCCATTTTGTCAAATATTTTATTGTTTCGTAATAGTATTTGCTAATTTAGGGCACTAATTATTTGGGAAGTCTTGGAATTTACACAACTAGTTTAGTTAAAGGTACTGCCATGCTGAAATGAATCCGGACTGGACCATTGTAGGACCTGGCTGTATTGCAGTATGGCACTCCAGAACAGCCGGAATAAAGCGAGAGCTAAGCTGACACGTTTCGTGCTGTTTGACAGTAGCCGGTGGCCCATAGAAGGTAGAAAGAAAGGAGGACAGCGCTTCAGCATGATAATTACATGATTCTGTATGGATAATATCGTAATCGCGAATAAAAATATCACTATCATTACATATGGTGAAACAGGGCCCTAGAACTGCAGTTTTATTTCCCAATTTATAGTGTGATTTCATACAGAAATTTTTGCTTTAGTGCTATTAGTTCAAACATTGTGCAAATTAAAGGATCATTACGTATTTATAATCTATACAAGGAATCTGCTTATGCAGGGATGCACGTGACTTAAACGATCGGCTGGCGCAGTGGTCACATATAATTTGGATACGCCGTGTCCCTTAAGCCTGACTTCTCAGGTTCGAATCCCACCCAGGCCATGTTTATCTACAATATGTTATAAAAATCTAGAGATACATCCAGTATGCACCGGCCTCTAATAAATTATAGCCAGTATGTACCGGCCTTTAATAAATTATAAATTTACTGAGATATAAATAAAAAAGCTGAACAATCCTTTGGAAAGCACAATATATTAGCGTTATTATTATGTGGTGCTACTATTTCTCTTAGCTCCCGAAACAAACCCGGAGCGAATGGCTAATATCTTATTATTTATATATATATAAAAAAGTATCCAAATGTCTATATGTGATCGACTTGCTCAAAATCTGTAGAACGTATTTGCATTCGGCTTTCACGCATGAATAGAGTGATTCCCGAGGAAAGTTTTAGTGTATAGCCAGGATCATGAATCATGAAATAATTTTAGAAATGTAACACAAGTGTTTTGTGCCCGTCTGTACTGTGCACGCTCTAGTGGTCATGTTTTTTATTTCACAAATCTTCGCTATCGCAGAATTGGTTCCGTGGCACGGTTTTTAACAGCTCATACTAATGTTTTATTTTAGCTTGTTTAAAAACGAATTATTTAACATCGCTTCTAGACGCAAAGCGAATGTGTCCAATAAGGAAACCTGTGTATATGACACGTGAAGGCCGCACTACTCCAGTATATTTATATATATATATTAACACTATCGTGGTTTCACCCACGCACTCCGTCCATAAAAACGCACAATTAGGGGTCGAATTTTGCTATATCTCGTTTAAGTGAGCACCTAAATCCTAAAAAGGACCCCCAAATGCGACAGCGTAGCAGTCACTTTACGGCGGCCAGACGTTCATCCCCGATCGGTACTGCCTCTCTTAGCTACTGTTGATTAGGCAATTTAACGCTACCAGTCCATTTTTTCATTGACCGTGCCGCGAGCCGCATACACCCCGGGCCCGCGTTAATGCGTTTCCCCGCGTTAAAAAATATACACTGGTGATGTCTCAAATTCTGTTAAACTTAAAAATGTATCCATCGCTCCCTATCGCTTCCTATAGCTGTTTCTACAAGTCCCTAATTCGTATCGTCATCATCAAGACAATTAACAGCCCTTATCGGTCCACTGCTAGACATAGGCCTCTCTCAATGAACGCCAAGTCGACCGATCTCCTGCTACTCGCATCCAACCCGGACCCGGTACTGCACGGCGATCGTCCTCCTACCTGGTGAAGGGTTGGAAAACACTTCGCTTTTCTAAACGCGGCCTCTACTTCAGAACTTCACTAGCCCATCTGCCATCTGTTCTTCTCAGTGTGTGACCAGCACATTGTCACTTCAGCGGGCCTATTCGTCGCGTGATATCGGATACTTTACTTCTCTGACTTCGTTATGAATTCTGACAGACCATAGCACGTTCAATAACCTAATTCGAATATGTGAAAATTATAATTGGAATTTCTTTTTGAAGGAAAAGAGAAGGTTAAAAGTGTTTTTTTTTTTTATTTTGGGACTCGCATCTGGGACCTCACAATGTGTGTTGAACTTTCTGACCACTAGACTGCGAGGATATATAATTAAGTCACACATACATATTAAACGCTTAAAATTCAAAAAAATGGAATGATTAATACTGTATTAATACTACTCTAACATCTTATGTAAATTTCATAATGTATGTTCGTTTGAACGATCTAATCTCTGAAATGACAAGTCGGATTTCGAAATATATTTCTATGTATGATATCTACATTTACGAGCTATATATTTTAGGGCTATGTGTTATGACACTACTACGAACTGTAATGGAGCTACGCGGGTGAAACCACGGGGCATTGCTAAATATAATAAAGGCAGATAACTACGTGATAACTGGTGTTTATGATTATATTATTACTCAAAGTGAACGTTTCAGCAAGTCTCAGGTTTGTGAGTAGCCTGTAGCCCATTGGGGGTGCGAAAGGAGAGCAACGAATCGGCATTGTAATCATGTGGATGTTCATGGGCGTCGGTAGTCATAAAAAGGCTCCCATGGCTCGTTTGCCCGTACTCAACGTGCCCGAGGCCTAGTGTTGCGGATATTTATTGGCGGCAGATGTCATGCATAATTGATAGGAGAAAAAGTCATACATGTATGTTGTGGAAACTCACCCTCGCCAGTCCTGACACGGGAAACTTCTCGAAGTCCAACACGTTCTCTTCTCCTAACTCCCTCTCCAGCTGCCCAGCGAAAGTCCTGGCGGCCATGATGGTGGCAAGAGACATGCCGTCGCCGATAAAAAGAATACCATTCTGCGCTTTGTTCGTGTTCTTCCTTTCCTTCAACTTCTCGTTAATCGCCTCCGCCGCTGTCTTCTTCCAATACGACGCGTGCTTCTCTTCTGTCGGTATGTACGCCGGGTTCATTACCGTGTCCAAAACCTTCTTCGGTGCCGGCGTTGAGACCAGCTCCTCTGTAAAAGAGATGTGCCACGTTGAACCAGGACTATGGTATGCCCAGTTATATTATTACACACAGCATTATGTCATATGGAATTCTATTATGGGGCAATGCTGCTAATATTGAATTAGTTTTTCCTCTGCAGAAAAGGGCTGTTCGTGCAATATATAATATGAATCCAATGGAGTCGCTTAAGGATGTATTTATAACTGCATAGCATATATATATTTATATTTATTTATTTCAAAATCTTATATATATCCATAAAAATATAGAAAAGTTCAAGAAGGAATGTGATCTGATGACATCCATACCAGAAATAGGAACTCGTTGTGCCCTCCTCAAGGCTCATAAAATTAGCTTTCTTTAAAGAGAACTTTGCTATCGTTAAAGAGAAACTCATATCAAAATCCTATTAAAATAAAAATATAAAGGATTTTATGAATGACAAAAACATAATGGAATGAATTACTCTAAATTTAAGTACCTTTGTGAAGTAATGATCACAACCAAAAGAATGATACGTAGCAGATTTTATTGTGGGTATCTTCTCTGACACGGGCGCGTCCATCAACTTAAACTTAGTCGCTAAGACTAGCATAAGTTATAATTGTACAGATTCAATATGTGAAATTAAACAATAAATAAATAAGTATTGCATTGTAAGTTATAAGACATGGCAGCCAAATAAATTAAGTTTTCTTGTAATAAGGGGAAAACGAGCTCGCAAAACCTTTTGATAACTATCGATACCCATACGTTATGCATAGATGTTACCCTACTTAACGTTTTCCCCTCTAATGAAACACCAGAAGTTCACAAATCTCATGAGAAATGACAACATAGTCAATTTACAGCTGTATCGTATGAGTGAAATTTATCTTACCCGGTCAAGCCAGCCCAATTCAGCTATAGTTTAGCATGTAATTTCCTCTTACTAAAGCTAGCTCGTGGCCGTGACCTGTGGCCCTCTATGGGGCGGCCTATGTCCAGCAGTGGACGTCGTCCGGCCGGTGATGATGATGTTGAAAGCTATCTACAACTATTGTCGATTTCAGGCAGGTTGATGTCTGGATCCATCAATGGCTAATTTGCCCACTAGGGAGGAGAAGGAAGGGAGGTCCGATTGTATCCGTTTGCTGGTTAGTCCCCCAAAACTATAGATAAAAGAGTTAAAACTTCTAACCTTGTTTGTGCTGACAATATTCGGAAACATTAATATGATTATTCTTTTTTTTCCCGTAAATAAAACTACACCATTCAGGACTAATGTAAACTAAATTTTATGAAACTTAGTAATCATAACAAGAATGTCGTCTGAGTACTATGAGTCTGGCTACCGCCATCACTATACAGGCTTGCATACTGCGCAGGACATATTCTAGTGCACAAATGTGTGCACACACTCATCCGCCTGTACAGATGGGACGTAAATTCGTCACGACCGGAGAGAAAACGTAGCGTGGAACCGTAACGGTTCCGTGCAACGTGGCTGTACGCAGCCAACTTCCTCACTTCTGACTATTATTAGAAATAAAAAAGTAACACTTTAGTCCGGCCCGAGACTCTAACCCAGGACCTCACGATGGTTATTGAACATGCTTACCACTAAACCACAGGGCAGAGAATCTCTTAAAATACAATACACACGTACTTACATAAGAAAATCAATTAAAACTCACTAAGTGGGCACGGACAGGCCAATTAGAATCTATATGTGCGATGATTTAAATGCGACACAGTTAAAACCGGCTGTGTTAAGTTTAGCAAATTTTTGCGTTACTCCTAAGGCTTAAAAGTTAACAGTCAAACACGTTCTGGTGAAGGAAGACGGCTTAGCTTACTTGTAAATGTTACCTCGCAATTTTCCTGTTGAGCAATATCGATTTTACAAAACACGTTTTGTGATTTTTTAAGCGTAGCCTACATTTAAAAATACAGTTGTGTACTATACACTGTTATGTTGACAGAAATGCAATAAATCCATCTACACTTATAAAATAGGCTTTGGGGACTGTCCAGAAGCTGTCTGTCTGTATTTGATTCATTTTCTTAAAATTTACCAAATGATAGAGCGTTTCCCGAGAAATGTTTTAGTATATAATTCGTCATTCTGTATAAGCTGGCGAAGCAAGGACGGATCGCTAGTTTAAAAAGAAACACGATATAATAAATATACTAGGGTTTTATTTTCACCGGGCTTTCCCGCTGCTGCCACTCCTGCGTCTCCAGGATCGACGGCGGGCACCTTGTGACCCCCAGATACGATCGCAGGGAATACCTAAATGTGTACAATAAAGTTTTATCGTTTTGGGGCTCACTGTGAATATATAAATTGGACAATGATAAGTATAAAAAAAAAGTTATTAATATTATTTCAAAGTCTTCAATGAAGGTTTCATTTTTTAAAACGAAGCCGCTTAGAAATTGCAAAGGGACTTTACAAATGTAAGTGTTCGTAGTACTGTTATTTTTAGTTTTAAGCTAATATTCAATTCCCTATGGCGAAATCTTCAATGGTTGCAAGTGCAAACGCTGGATGTAATGTGTCTCGTGACCGTGACCTATGGCGCTCCGTGGGGCCCACGCCCAGCAGTGGACGTCATCCGGCTGATGATTATGATGATCATGAACTCCGCAAGGTGACCGCGTAGACCGTAGCGTGTGCGTTTTCCTTATAGCATAATGGGGCAAACGAGCCATCGCAGCGCCTTGATGATTACCGACGCCCATGGACAAGCGCATCATTGTTACGCAGATGCGTTGCCAACCTATTATCCACCCCCAATGGGCCACCGGCTACTAACTATGGTCGTATACCCCTCCATTTCATTTTAAAATTCATGTACCAGTTTATAGACTCAGCAGAGTCAGTACCTCTCGGGGGCAATGTGTACGCCTTTACAATAGGATCCCCGAAAACGTACAAAACTGTTAATTAGTAGACTCAAAAGGTTAAGTAAAGTTTGTGTGGTGTAGGATATTGTAATCTAATAGACTTTATGACAGATGCCACACCTTGGGAATACGACGCTCTTCTCAGGCTGTTACGGTGAAATTTTATAGTTTGCACTCTAAGTATTTTCTTTTATAGAATAGGTGGGGGAGGGGGGCAAATGAGAATTGGTGCATTTATTACGACTGCTTACGCCCATGAACCTCCCTCCGCCCCCTCATCGGTCACCGGCTACTCACAAACCGAACGAAACGCAACACTGAAGGTGTCACTTTACGGTGGCATTATGTGAGCGAAAGGTACCTCCCCGGTCGTGCATAGGAGGATGCAAGTCATGCACTATGTATGGCACTACCTCTTCCTCAATAATATAAATATATGTAATTGTAAATATAAATGTAATTGAAAATTCATATTATTGAATTATATCGGATATACTTTTTTTACTTCACGTTCAAAAATTATTTCTAAAATTCTAATTGGAATAAAAACAATTTGATTTCACTCCATTACAACAGAAGTTAACTTCCAGTCCTCCTAATGACTAAAAGTGACCAGCAAATTTAAGGCATATTACTTACAAAAAATATAACGTCCCTAAAGTAAATAACGGAATGCGTAGCATTCTACGCTCTATTTCTACGAAAGCACTAAAAACAGATTTTTAGAAATCATATGAATATTTATGTATGACACATCATGTTACTTGCCCTGAAATTTTATTTATTATATTAAACATATTTTTGCATGACACATAGTATTTGTCATGAAATTATTTATTCAACTGCTGCTCCAACAGTCGTGTCTGATGGTGAATTGTTAATTGTTAACATCTGTACAAACATTGTTCATTTAATACGTGATATTAAGGTATTTTCGAAACTTCAGATAGATATTTAGTGATGTAAGCGATTAACATTCGTCTTCATCAAGAAACTGCGTAGGCATGTACTAATAAGTCAGAAACCAGTGTTGTCCCAGCCGATATTCTCTATGCGCTCATTGAGACTAGCAAATTGCACTGAACTTATTGTTGCGCACAAATGTATGCAGATACAAGTGCGCTTTCTGTATACTTATTCCACTATTCTGGGGCATGTATCTGTGGTCAGAGAGACTATCAGACATGACCGGAGAGGAATCATGCGCTGTACCGACGGCTTTATGTACTCTCCGAGGCTCGGGGTTGCAACACTTACAACTTTCCCACTTTCCTATGACTGTGATTAGATATTAAAACATTCCAGGTTGGGCTTTATCTAATTACTGTCAGGCTACTATAAGTTCCACCATCTGATAAATATCCTGATACCTACGCAGGGCCCGAAGATTATTTTAAGCATAAGAGACAAAAGAGCAGCTAGGCCACATAATGTTAAGTGAACACCAACCCCCAAAAAAACCAACACCAGAGATAATGATATATGATAAAATCGTCAATTTTTTAGAGATAAGTTGGCTCTTTTCTTGAAGATCCCTAAGTCTGTATATCTGGGTAGCTGATTCTATAAAATTTTGGTGTGTGGAATAAAATTGCGCTCAAAGCGCATGGTAGTGGACTTCGGAACATCGCGATTGCGCTTGTGAAATTTTGAATTTGCACGCGTTCTCTATTGGCAGTTAGGTCACTCTCTACATGCTCTCTATTATTTTCCCACTTATTCCTAATCCCTTCTCTACTCTGTATAGTTCTACTACACTGACGTCTCCGACGTCAACTACACACCATAAAACAATAACAACATAGATGGCCAATGGACGGTGTGTATAGCTAAGACGTTCAAACATATTAGGTACATGCGCCACACACATATCTAATACTAACGCTTCCATCAAGCGCTACACACATGTTAGGATATTATTACAATTTAAAGACAGTAAAAGAATACAAACTCACGTTCTTATCAGTTACGGAGTGAAATGAAAAGAAACGTTACTCTGTTGCGTTTATATTAGCCTCAAAAACCTTATTATATATTTTAATAAGGTTTTTGAGGCTAATAACTCAAAGAGGATTATAATGAACTAGCCGTCCCAGCTCCCTACTAATGACATTATCCATGGTCAGTCTTCGCACGGATATTTTACGGAATATGGCAAAAATAATTGATTTACAGAAATATAAATATAAGACACTTTAATTTCGCCTTTGAAAACATTACATGTTACCATGACAACCAATTCAATTTATGACAGGACAACGTCTGTCAGGTTGGCTAGTTGTCAATTATTTCTGTTGCTGTATAAGGACTTGCTTTAGTATTTTTTCACACCATTTCTAAACGTTATGTGCATAGATATGACAAAGTACGTTTTAGACCTGCTCCTGTTCTATGTCTTTGTATATCATTGTTATAAGTAGTAGGACAGAGACACCAAATGTGATTCAATCTCTGTCTCTCTTTTTCCATTCATATTCTCTGCGCAATGCGCATGCGAGTTTATATAGACAAAAATATCTTTTTTGCTAACCAAGACGGCCAGTCGCCATCATATGCTGCCTATGGCATCCCTTCTGTATAATTATTATCTATATTGTTATATGATGCGTTTTAGGGGTTACCTACTTGTGACCAATTCGAGAGGAGAGAGAATTTACCCTACACTTCGAACGATACAGTTGAAGATTATATAGAGAAGATATACGAAAAGCTTACATTTTTATGAAATATGCATTAAAATTATTATTTTAAATAAATAAAATGATAAGCTTCTGTGCACGGATAAGCAAACAATGAGAAAATTGTGACACTATCAAATATGATGTTATGGCGTATGACAATGATATAGTTTTTTAATTTTTAAATGTAGAAGCAGACAAATCAATCACTAAGGCTCAGACACTATAATACATACGAACTTGAAATTTAGCAGGTAAGTAGGTTTCTTTCTTAGGGTACAGACGTGGAAACTTCTCCCCCAAAGGTGCGGTTCTGGGGACGGAGTACGCGGGTGAAACCTCGTGGTGCTGCTGACATAACATACATTAAAGTTTAACTATTTTTTTAATTGAAATGAATTTAGAATGAAATTTATTCCTTTTATAGTTTTCTTTTAATATAATTGATATCAAAAATCGATCTCTGCGCGAAGACTGATAAATGTTATGCACAGCCTGCGCAGTGGTAAGTACAATCTCTCTTCCCTCATACTCATACTTATTTTTTATAGAGTGGGAGGGCAAAAGAGCAATCGAAGCCTTTTTACGAGTACCGACGTCCATGAAGATCCACAAAATTACTATTCCGATGCGTAGCCCTCATGCTCCCTCCCAAGGGGCCACCGGCTACTCACAAACTGCACGAAACGCGACACTGAAGATGTCACTTTATGTCGGTGTTGTGTGCCCGAGAGGTACCTCGCCGGTCGTGTCGGCCCAAATCCGGTGCACAGGGGGATGTAGTGTCCTGTGAGAATACCTGCTATAACTATCCGATCCACACTTTATTTCTACACCGCCCAGTAACGGTAACCAATATCGAACCAGCTGGTCCTAAATCGGTCCGTATTAGGGGCAAGTGTAAATTGTTATACTAATCACTTTCACTGGCTCACCGGCGTTAATATTCTGACACGCACAAACACGCACCCACACACACACACACACACACACACACACACACACACACACACACACACACACACACACACACACACACACACAAACACACACACACACCGACATCCCGACCAAGGTACTTGTTAATTAGTAAGCGTTTGTTACATATTTTTTAGCAATTTTATAGCACGTGTAACACTGCCGAAACGTCTAGTCAATGGAATTTATTTAGTCACCTTTTAATAAATATTTACCTATCGTGGATAAACTTATAAAGTAAAAGTTGATTATTTATTTATAATATTTATATCAGGATGCACTTCACCCAGCTGGAGTGATAGGCACCCTTTTGTGCCCTATCCTAGTCTCATCACCTGCAGAGCACTTAAAGCCTCCGATGAAGCAGTATTGGGCTGTATACACAGGCACAGCATAGGATCGACCATAAAAAGACAGGCAGTGGTAGAGCAATCGTCTCTCATGCTAGAAGACTGACAGTGGTAGAGCAATCGTCTCTCATCCTAGAAGACAGACAGTGGTAGAGCAAACGACTCTCATCCTAGAAGACAGACAGTGGTAGAGCAATCATCTCTCATCCTAGAAGACATACAGTGGTAGAGCAATCGTCTCTCATCCTAGAAGACAAACAGTGGTAGAGCAAACGTCTCTCATCCTGGAAGAATATGGTCGTGGCCGAAATTTGAACAAATTGATTTGTAACACATTTAATTGTTTTGGGCTGCGATAACAAAGGACGACAACGAAAGGATAACGCAATTATTGTTGTAGCATCGTGGAAATGCAAAAATCTCTGGAATCAGAGATCGTTTTTTAACTGAATGACAAAATATAAATATGAAAATGTTGATTTTTCACATGGATGCTGTACAACTAAACAAGAGAATGTAATAAATGTAAAAAAAAATATCATTTTAACAAAATGAAATAATTGCGACAAGTGAGGCACCGAAAACTGTTCTATGTTTCAATCTGAGCGTCAGCTGGAGGTATGGCTTTTCTGATGTTGTTTTACATTTTCATGGAATGAAAATATCTTGACATTTCAAAGCCCTTTGAGGGTTGATATTTGGAAAACAACTTCATCTATATTCAATTTAATTGGATTATTTCAAATTTGATTTAAATCTATTCAAGAGTGTAGTTGTTAATAACATGTTAGCGATTCGCCCCCGCTTTGCACGTGAATAATTTATACAATTAAGCCTTCCTCGGGTATCGCTCTATCAATGAGTGTAAAACGTATGAAAATCCATAGAGTATATTTTGAGAAAAACCATCACATACAGGCAAAAGTTTTTGGGAACTATGTTTCATATATAAGTAGATGTAATATGTGCCCGTATTGACATTTCACTTAAGTAACCCATTAAATCAACTTTATTAATTTACGAATAATTCGTCAATTAGTTTGGTTGCAAAGCTAACCTATTTAAGGGCCTAATCATCATTTTTATCTTAAACAAGACAAGAATGATGATGAGAACTCGATGCTGTGATGTAGGATCATTAGTGCCGACACAATATAACAAGACATACAATTTCAACATAACCGCACGATACGCGACTGCATAGCACCTTCATACCGCAGATGTCCTGCGGCCAGCAGTAAAGCAACGATAATCTCTGAGTCTGTAGATTTTTGCGGACACTAGCGGGATCCGACCTAAACTGTCGTGGTCTGCCGGCTAATGAGATAAGTAGTTGTACGTGCCAAACTCATAACCGCTACTATATTCAACGCATTTTCAAATTGAGAATTCACATTCTACATTTATATAATTAAAAATAGACTATATTCGACTCTATTTTCAAACTAAGAACAATTAATATTCTTATAGGTTGAGCTCATTATTTTAAAATAGAGGATCTTTTTCATATTCAAATATTTAACAGTACCAAAATAATAATTATGGTGATTAAATTAATTCAAATTAATAAAAATGATTTTACTAATAAACATACGTTTGTAACAAACAGAATACTGAATACTTGTAACAAAAATAATAATGAGTTTTTTTTTTTGTATTATTAAAGTACGTGTATTTGTTTTAATGTATTTAAAACAATAAATTATTGTGTCCGTCAATGCTTCAGAATCTTTTGTGCCAACCGTTCCTTTCATGGCGTTTTTACATTTTTGTTCTAAAATGCTGGTAATTATAAAGCCAGAGCAAAATAAATTTTGAACCTGTCTTCAATAAAACTAAAATAAATTAGGTTGATGATGATCTCATCAAGAAAAACTTGTTCTTATTACCAAACCATATTCATAACATTACCGGAACGCTATGAATATTCGAATTCCACGTTTGAATTTTTGCTTAATTCGAAGTTTTATACAACAAAACTCAAACATTCGAATTCCACTTTCAAATTTTTCGATTTATTCTAAATCCAAAACTCACCGGCGCCAACAAACGCGACCGTCAGCATAACGAGCAAAAGACACGCGCGCGCCATTTCAATCACTGCCGCGTGCGCGCCGCGGCGAAGGTTTATATCAACTGCCTTACTGGTTGTATTGTTGTGTTGTCTTGTGATGACTGATACTGCCTTATTTTATTGTTATGTGTTTTACTGCTTCATATACTTTTAATTGATTCTTTATTGCAAGCAGCCGAGCACCGCATGTCTTGATGTTAAAAAATGCATATTGATGTGTGTATTTAGTGCTTTACTTAAGGTAATTATTAAATTTAATCATTTATGATATATCTGTGCTTAGGAGTTTAAGCATGTGTTGTGTTAATGTCATGTAAGCATCTGACAAGCTCTATTTTTATAGAATAAGAGGGCGAACGAGTATCTAGTTGGACAATGATTTTATTGCATAACTAGCTGCTTCCCCAGCAGCGCCCACGTGGAATTTGATATGTGTCTGTCTTCTTCTACTACTACGTCTTCGCCTCTAATTCCTTTCCTTCTCCCGTTGAGGCCGCACCTCCGGCTACTCACTAACCGCACGAAAAGCGACAACACAGCTGTTACTTTACGGCGGTGTTACGTGAGCGAGAGGTCGTGTTAACCCAATTTGGCTGCAATGCTTAATGTCAACAATTGTTACTGAACCACCTTACTTATATTCTTACTCACATTTGGGTAATTATCCAAAATCTAATGATAGTTAACAGTCAGAATGGTGATTTCATTAAAATTTTCTATAAACGATGTATTAGAGTATAGCTTGTAGACTGCACGAATGGCTCACTTCTGCAGCATGTAAATAGTATTGATGTCTTAAGTTTACGCGAATGTTAGTCATTACAATACAACTACTTTTACGGATTTTATCGCGGTTTATTTAATTAATTATATAGCCCGACGTTTCAGAAGCTTTACAGCAACCATGGTCACGGGTGGATGAGATGACAGATGTCCTGATGTACCAAGTTTTTAAAAGTACCCGAAGAATTATAATTTTAGTTGTTTCGATATTAAACGAATATTGTTAAACGTCGGGCTACATAAATAATTAAATAAACCGCGACAAAATCCGTAAAAGTAGTTTTAACGTAATGAAAATAGTATTTATGTCAGCAGGGTTCGGATGTTAGTGGGCATCGGTAATCACAAAACGGTTGGTCGTTTGTCTGCTTATGCTATAAAAAAAGAGGTAGTGCCATGTTGCATAGGAGGAGGTAGTGCCATGCATAGTGCATGACACTACATCCTCCTATGCAAGGGAATTGGGCCGACAGGATCGGGGTGGTATCTCTCACTCACATAATACAGCCGTAAAATGACATCTTCAGTGTCGCGTTTCGTGCGGTTTGTGAGTAGCCGGTGACCGTACTGGGGAGGACGGCAACGCATTTGCATAGTAATTATGTGGATGTTCATGGGCGTCGGTAGTTATAAAACGGCTCCGATTGTTCCGGCTCGTTTGTCCCCCTATTCTATAAAAAACCGGCCAAGTGCGAGTCGCACTCGCTCACCGAGGGTTCCATACCAATGGGAGGTTTGTATGTTTGCAAACGTCCGTCCGTCCGTCTGTACGTCTGTCGTAAGCTTTTTCTGGAAAACTTAAAGGAGGAACCAACTGACATTTCTGTAAAATGCTACGGCATACAATGTCTTGGAGTCCTGAACAAAAAAATCATACTGTTAAGGCACTAATAAAGTAATGTGCATATTTTCTATGGGATCGTATGACACTAAAATCTATGCGGTTGGCGTAGAACCATAAAATTTGACTATAAGTAAGAACTACAGTAGAAAGATAGCAATAAGTCCGAAAATGGCTAAAAAGTTTGCACGGGGGAATCGTTTTTATGAGATATTTTGGTTGTACAAAACGCAACAAATTTTATACGCGTGTGTGTTCCACATTCAATTAGAAGGCACCAATTCTGCGGTATTTCCCCGGTAACCAATGCTTAGTGCAGCTATGAGGTTATCCGAACATATAAATCGTGGAATAATATCGTTTAAAAATAAGCCTTTCTTTCTTATTGTATGTCTTTTTATGGGAAATATAAGGGACACAAGCGATGTGTCAACTTTTTGACATCAGGGCCCACACGCAACTCATAAACCGCGCTAAACACGATGACATAGATGCCATTTCGCGTCATAAGATCACATTATATCCTATTCCCAAAATTTTTGATAATAGTTTCTTCATAAGAATAATAATGAAACGATAAAAAAATATCTATTTGTAGACTCTGATTAATGAAGGAGACCTAGAAAAATAAACATAAATGGGTGTACGAGGAAAATTCTTCTCAAATCATTGAAGATATGCAACCTTACCAGGTTAATTATTCATCACTAGCAATCCGTGCCAGCTTCGCACGAATATTTCACAAAACATTGCAAAAATTCATTGATGTAACCATACCGACACAATAATTATCAATTTTAATTTCGCACTCTTAAGCATTACACATAACAATGACAACAAATTAAATTTTTGGCAGAACAACGTCTGTCGGGACAGCTAGTTCTCAATAATTTCTGCAGCTAAATAGGGATGATTTATTATGATGTTGCTTTCACATTTTGGCAACGTTAAAGTTTTCACAATCATCAGAACGTTGTAGAAAATGTTATAAAGTCAATGTTAATCACAGGTTTGTGTGTATTAATATTTAATTTTACATTCAAATTGGGAGAATTAATTATAATTAAAATAATGAAATAAATAAATAAATTTTCATTTCGTGCCAGTAATTTCGGAGCCCATTCACAATGCAAACAAACAATCAAATGTTTCCTTTTCATAGTGTTAGTATAGATGGAAGAAGTGCCAACCTCAAGGTGAGGAAAACGTATACTTCTAAAATAGTGTCAACTTGTTTTTCTTGCAAGTTGAGGAAAACTTTTATTAATATTTATTTAGAGTTCCATAAATATGAGCGGTAAATTGAAGTATATGAAATTGTGCGCTGCCAGCTTGTCTGTTTCAAAGCCCAACTCTAGTTAAGGAAACGAAATACGCATATGCATATTCCTGATGGTCATTACAAATAAATAAAAGTGTGAAAAACTAACACCAGGTGGAAGTGAAACTATAAAATAGTAACCTATGAGAAATGAAATGATACGAAATAATATTATTTTTATTCAAAACAGAATTATAAAAAATACTTTTTGAAATATGTCATAAATCGAGTGAGATTTAATTAATGATATATTCAACTCTAGATCCTGATAAGAACCGGCGAAACAAGCTCAGCATCAATAAATAAAGAACAAAGACTGAAAATACCTTTACCTGCCACATTGTTATGGGTTACTTTTACAGTTCCGTGCCCAAAGAATAAAGACTGGAACCCCATTACTAAGATTCAGATGTTCGTATAATATGGACGTGGACTTTATACATTTATATATATAATATCTGTCGACTTATCACACCACATTAGCCCTGTGGTAAGCACAGTAAGGACTTCTGTTATAGGTAGTAGTCCATGGAAATGTATTTAAGATTTTTATTATTAAAATACGTATGGTACATATGTACACATCCATGACCTAGGCGGGATTCGAACCCGCGACCTCTGGCGTAACAAGCGGATTAACCGCCACGTAACCAACTCAGCCAGCCGGTCGTGAAAGTTGATACAATATAATATTGTACAATATATTGTAAGTTATATGAGTAGTGATTGAACGTCTGGTGCGGAACCGCGAAATGATCCTCCGACACGCACTTGACTGGTGTCTCCATTTAATGTTACATTACTCTTAAATATTCTATGTACGTCTGCAGCATTATATATAGTTTAAATAATTTATTGTGGTTTTGTTATAGCTACGGCTAAGTACAATTAAATGATTTAACAAACAGATAAAATCACGATTGCTCAAGTTATCCTGTTCAAGTCAAGAGTTCCTTATCAACCTTTTATAGTGTACTTACACTTGCTGTGTTATTATTATAATTTAGAGGACTACAGAAGTCAAAGTCGTTTGTGAATGCCGACATCCGTACAACTATTCCTTGTCATTCCTCTTTTTTCTACCCGACTGTACCGAAATGAGGGCTGTACCGAATGTTTTGAGTAAATGCCTTGTATGTTCTTATAAATGTATGATTGTGTGTATTATATACATATGATTATAGATCAAAGTATCTAAAGTTATCTTTCTGTATGTGATTGAGTTTCTCAAAATCTAGTCAACGGGTTTTCATGGCATCATCACCCACCATAACGAGAATACCTCCGCAGTGCTGGCCCAGGTCATGGTCCTCTCCATGAGCCAAATGTTCACGTCAGCGCGAGCTACGTCAGAGACGGGGGAGGAGAGACATCTCGGTCGCTCTAGCCATGAAATAATAGTTAGGTCGGCTGTTACAAACACTCTCATATCGGGATATGTCTCCCATCTGAGGCAAAGGGTGGGGGGTCAGTACAGTACCTCTTTCGACCCCAAACCTAGTCTGGACGCCAGACGAGCACTCATAGCAATTCGAAGAAGCTGTGTTGGGTTCTTTTTTGTTTCCACAGCAAAAGCTTAAACAAATCCAGAAAAATAGGAAAAATTAAAAGTGTCGGCCCAGGTTGGCTGTACATGCAGTACGCGTAATATCCATCATCATTATTTCTTGAGACGAGCAAAGGAGCGAGCGTTGCAACTCACGGTAAGTGACTAGTACCTACCCAGCACCAGGGGCCAGCCCTCAGGCTACTGTTGTAAATAGTACGAAACGTGACAGCATAGCGATTGATACGACAAAAACTTGTTTGCCGTTCACTGCCGATGCTGCATTGCCGGTGAATTGGTCTGGCATGTTCGCGAGATAGCTCTCGCCCGCATTCTACTTCCTTGTTGCGTTTCGTGCGGTTGCCATCTGGTCTAGTCTGTCTGGCCGTGCGGCTGCCGTCTGGTCTAGTCTGTCTGGTCGTGCGGCTACCGTCTGGTCTAGTCTGTCTGGTCGTACGGCTGCCGTATGGTCTAGTCTGTCTGGTCGTGCGGCTGCCATCTGGTCTAGTCTGTCTGGTCGTACGGCTGCCGTCTGGTCTAGTCTGGCTGGTCGTGCGACTGCCGTCTGGTCCAGTCTGGCTGGTCGTGCGACTGCCGTCTGGTCCAGTCTGGCTGGTCGTGCGACTGCCGTCTGGTCCAGTCTGGCTGGTCGTGTGACTGCCGTTTGGTCCAGTCTGGCTGGTCGTGCGACTGCCGTCTGGTCCAGTCTGGCTGGTCGTGCGGCTGATCACGATTAGGATGATGATCGATACTGCATTACTCATTGGTGATTGACATTAAAATATTATTGACATTAGTTAACTTAAGCAGGATAAAATACAAAAGTGTACAGGTTTGTAAACACGTGTATGCACGCGCGAGCGTTTTATATAACGACTACTAACGTCCATGAACATCAGCATAATTACGCCGATGCTTTGCCCACCTTTTCATCTCCCTCCTCCATTGGGCCACCGGCCACTTATAAACCGCACGAAACGCGACACCGTAGGTGTTTTACGACGGTATCAAATGAACGAGATGTGCCTCCCCGGTCGTGCCGGCGCACCATGCAAGGCACTACCTCCCCCTATACAGCATGGCACTACCTCTTATAAAAAATGACGCACTTATCTTACGGCGGCAACAACCACTTGATTGTCGTCTCGCTCCGTGGGTTCACTCGCGTAACTCCAACAACACTTGTCGTAGCTTAATGGTGTACAAACATAATATTGAAAGAATTTTTTAAAATGGTACCTATAGTTCCTGAGATAAACACATTCAAACAAACAAACAAACTCTTCAGCTTTATTATATAAGTGTAGATTAAACTATCACCTGTTATATGAATAATAGAGGCCATACATATACTTGATCGAATGTACTGCCACTTGATGGAAATTCATGTTAACATTTGAATAAATAAATAAATGTTGCACTATTTCCATAATTATAACATCTAAATATAAACCGGCCGTAAATCTAAATTTAAATTTAAAACGGTCGTAAACGTGAATTTAAATTAAATTATTATTATACATTAAAAGTTCCTCCGGAATCGCTGTAACGTTTGTGAATACTACATAAAAATCCGTTCAATAGATTTTGAGAAAATTGATCACATACAGTAGTCAGGTTTCGAGGACTTTGTTTTTTAATAAATATAGATTATGACGCACCAACTCTCAATTAACAATAATGTTGATGAAAGTACACAATTATGCTGAGTACGGGCTCCCTGGCTGTGCTTTATGCAATTTTCCTAACAGGAAAAAAGGGAATAGATTATTCACAATTTTGCAAACATTTGAAATAGAATACAGAAGAATAAAATGATAACAGTAACATCCCAATGTTACTCATCATGTACTTTCTGTAACCCCTGCCTCAAAAAGACTCTCTAAATTATGTTTGAAAATTGTTTTAAGAGCCCGTGCAACAAAACCAGGGAGGGCTTCTTGTATCAAATAAAAATTTCTCATTCATTTCTCTTTTATAGACTCTGCAGTAATAGAAGCTAGTCATTGATCAGCAACTCTGTTTAAAGTCTTGTTAAATGTTATGGGGAGAAATCGTAGCACCGCGCAGGGCTACCAGTAGAATAAGGAGGAAACACTTTTGACGTCTTAAGTTTACGCAAATGTTACCCAATGCAATAAAACTACTTTTATGGTATTTGTTGCTAATTATTTCATTATTTAACTAGGCCGACTTTTAAGAAGCTTTACAGCAACCATGGTGACCACCGGTGGGCTGAGGTAACAGATGCCCAGGTGTCACAATTTACTAAACTCACTAGTTAATTATTTGTTTGATTGCGTTGAATAGACTATTAAACAAGATTAATTCGAAAATTTATTTATAAAAACTTCGATAATGAAAAAAAAATCCTTATTGAGCTGTAGAAATTATTGAAAACTAGCTGTTCCCCTCCCGGCAGATGCTGTCCTGTCATAAATTTAATTTGTAACACACGTGTATTACACATTTACGAGGCCAAAATAAAAGAAACATACTTTTTATATTTTTGTTTAATGAGTTTAGCCCATATTTCGTGAAATAGTAGCGTACTGTTAGTAAAATATAATCTGAAGGATGACTCGGAACCGATTGTCTCGCAGTCAGAACATGTGTAGACAGTTAGGTAAATAGATAAAACATTATTTACATTTTTTATATACTTTACATGTCAAGAAAAGTAAACACGAAGACACCTCAACCTAGATGATGATAGACACTATTATGTAAACAATTACTAGTTACTCCTTAGTAGTAACACACGTATAGGTTCCTCCTAAGCTTGGTAAGCACCAAGCGATAAAGTAATTTACTGGCCCATTTGGGAAGGAGTAATTATAATGATTTATATGGGCTTCGGTAGTCGTAGAGAGGCACCGATTGCTCGTTCGTCCTCTTAAACTATACAAAAAGTTGCAGCTAAGCTACTCTACTATAATACTCGCCCAGCGCGAGTCACTTTTTAATCGCGTTAAGTACTTTTTGGACAAAAAAAATTAAAGAACTTGCGTCATTTTCAGGCGTCGCTTGTCACGCTTGGTGATGACGAGAGTTAAAACTTGTTTAGGCGAGTTAAGCAAATTTTTGAGTAGGTTTTAACTCGTCCGATCGTTATCCCGTTCCTATATGAGATGATATCGGGGCGGGCTGGCTAGCTTAGGGGTTTTGTCGAGGCACCACAGAGGTTTCTGCACCGCGCTCTGACCTTTACAGCCCAGAAGTAAAACCAGGCCATATCGTAGATTAGAATTCGAGTACGCAAATCAAAGTTTCCTCACGAAGATTCCCTTCTCCGTAGGAGCTCTCAGAAAATGTGCTCAGTTAGAAAAACCCCTTGATACATGGCGGGAACTGGACCACCCGAGTGGAAGCCCGAAGTGCAAACCGTTAGACCATTGAAGCTCAATTTTTTTAATAAATATTATATATCTTAAACACATAATGTCGTCCAAGCTGAATTTCGGCTACAGCGGCCATCACTATTGAGAAGAGCCATCTGCGTGGGACACATTATAAGTGCACAAGTGTTTGCGCAGACACACGTGCACTCTCTATTGCCTTATTCTCCTATTCCGATGGAATTGCAATCCGACACAACCGGGGAGAAATCAGGCGCAGTACCGACGGCTTAACGTGCTCTCCGAGACACGTGGTTGTCAATCCGCCAACTTCCTAACTTTGGACAGTTATTAGAATTTCGAAAAATCCTAATAGGATTTTTTGTATGGTCCGACAGGTGATTCGAATCCGGAACCTCACGTCTATGGCTGAACATGCCTACCACTAGACCACGATGCAGTAAACACACACGTGTTACGTAATGGATATACTATAATAAGGCTCCTAAAGTATTTGTCAATTCAATTCGAAATTATACATGTTAGAATGTTTTAGCAGATAAAAATTACAAAAGTTGACAAATTAAAATTATGAAAAAGAAATAGCCCTCCAGTATTGCGCAGCTAACTCTGATAGTCTAAAACTACTAAGAATTTTAAAATGTATACATTCCGAAATAGGACAAAATTGCCAACAAAAGAAATTCTACAATATATTGGTGTTATTGTATAGTAATTCTACAATATATTGGTGTTATTGTATAGTAATTCTACAATATATTGGTGTCATTGTATAGTAATTCTACAATATATTGGTGTTATTGTATAGTAATTCCTGAGTCCCTCCAGGTTCTGCACTGTATGTGCCACGACTGTAGTGGCATTTCGGCATTGTATACGAATCGTCTTAGAGCGGGGGCAACTTTTTGTATAGTTGTACGTAGTATAGCTAATTCGTACGCCAGCGTGGTCAAACGTTACGCTATTGTTACGCTATTATTACGTAGTATAGCTAATTCGTACGCCAGCGTGGTCAAACGTTACGCTATTGTTACACTCGATTTCACTCCTCAACTCCACAAATCAATGAGACATCATAAAAAAATCTGTTACTCACTTTGGAACCCCAAGGCAGCGCCCGCAGCAAGTATCAAGACGACAAAACGCCACATCTCGGAGGCGTGGTCCACACAACGGAACCGGGTGTCTTCACAGCACACAACTATATAGTGCTATACACGTTTGTACATGGTGTTGGTGTTTATGGGGTTTCGTGGAAAATGCGCGCACGCACCCGTAAGGATAAGTTTGTCGAATTACACGAGATGTAATGCCCGTATCTATCTGCTGTGGGCACTGCTTTCTCGGTGTGCGATTCCGGATCACACTTGGACGGTTTTTAGCAGACGAATAATTCGAACATTTTGACAAACCATGCCCAAAATCTACAGCTCGACCAGATATTTTGACCTACTTCCACACAAATGGGCCACGAGACTTTCATTATCCATAAGAAACTCACAAAAACTTTTTTTTGTGAAATCGGTCCAACTAATCTCCTCTCATAGATGTAGTTTCATGCTCTGCATTGCATTTGAATGGCTGTTTCAATCGGGACGGCATTCGTTCGCACGAAAATAAAAATAACTGTTGCATTTCGAGCAATTTGTGTGGCCAGTGGCCTGTTAATAAGGAGGGCAACCCGTCTGCATTATGGCAATGAGGAAGTCTAAGAGTGTCAGTAGTCATCACAAGACTCTCACTGCTCGTTTGCCCATACTGTTAAAAATCTAAAGCAGACCTTATTTTTAGAGAACTACACACAGCTACAACATTAAATACTTGTATATAAACATGATCTCTATAGTCGGATAAATTATTATTATTACACACCAAAAAATATAACAATTGAATAAATAAATAAACTTTATATACTTTTCCCATAATTATTTATTTTACCAGATGATGATAAGTCGAAACCGGTGGTGAACGTAAATTGAAAAATAAATAATTGTGGAAAAGTATATAAAGTTTATTTATGTATTTGTTCAAGTGTTAACACGAATTTCCATGAAGAAGTGACAATACATTCAATCAACTTTAAAAAAGTATAGTGTATTTTTATTAAATATTAAGACTCGCTTGTTAAAACGATAATTACTGACCTTACACGAGACTCATGTGTAATTGTGTGATAGAGTTCCGACCACTCGGTCGGTCTTTGCCTTGCTTGCCTTGGGGGAAGCTGTCTCTCCAGCATCGACAGCGGCCACCACGTGACCCTTTTATATGTTCACCGGGGGAGCCAACGAGGGCATGCTAAGACTGCCACGGGACTTGAAGAAAAAAATGCGAGAACTGCCTCGGAACTTGGAAAAAATGCAAAATCTGCCCCGGAATTTGAAACAAAAATGTTAAAACTGCCCAGGGACTTGAAAGAAATCGCAAAAACTGCCTCGGGAAATTTCAAAATCAGAAGAAAAATAGGAGGAGGAGGACGTTTTGTATTGTTTGTAGGAGGAGGACGTTTTGTATTGTTTGTAGGAGGAGGACGTTTTGTATTGTTTGTAGGAGGAGGACGTTTTGTATTGTTTGTTAATTTCCCGTAAAAGGTCGTCATAACACGTTTTTATAATTACCTTGGATAGAAAAGGATGAGATAAGATAAAGATATTTACATGTGCGGTGGCGCGACGAGCTCGGGTTGTTTAAAAAAGACTGGACGAGGCTGGCATAAGATAGGGAATTATGAAAGGATTTGGGCGAGACCTTCGCTCAGCAGTGGGACTGCATAGATTAGATTATATATATATACCACCGTCAAGTGACAGCTTCGCTGACACGCTTTTATCATTACTTTGGATTCCCTGTGATCATATCAAACTGTTCTGTGACTGTCCGTCGATCCCGGAGACAGACTTAGCCGGTAGTAATGGTGGACCTACTCCGTTAGAAAAAGATCAGATAACGATAAAGATATTTTAATATGTTATAACAAAACAATTTACTGGGAGTAGATGCCCATTGTAGCCGAATTAGGCCGGCAGGACCGGGGTACCAGCTGTACAGTGTACAGTACAGTAAGAGACAGCTTGATTGTCGCGTCGCCAGTGGTGGTGGTCAGATGGGTGGAGCCCTCAGAACACTCCATACCGCTCGTTTACATCCTATAACAAAAAATATATAAATATAAAGCATAACATCAATAGTAGAGCACGCTGTATAAGCGAGCGCACCACGCTCAGCCACCGTGCGGCCTGTAAGCGTCTAATATCTTATCACGTACCAAATGACGGCCATTTTTATACAAATAATATGTACAGTTGGCAAAAAAAACTTCAATTTCAATGTTTTCGGAAGACGTAGTGTCATGCATGGTGCATGACACTACATCCTCCTATGCAACGTCATTTGGCTGGCACGAACGGGGGGTACCTTTCGCTCACTTGATACCGCCGTAAAGTGACAGCGTCACTGTCGCGTTTCGTGCGGTTTGAACGTAGCCGGTGGCCTATTGTGTGGGTGGGGGGGATGATAGGAGGGCAACTCGTCTGCGAAACAATCATGCGAATGTCCATGGGCATCAGTAGCCGATTACTCGTCTGCCCCTTAGGTTCCTGTCCCACGGAACTATGTTGCAATCCTGACATATTCTGCAGCGCTTTGGTGTCGACGCTCTCACTTGTATGTTGTACGTAGTGCATTATTATGCATTCAAAGACCAGCTTTGATTTTATTGACGAAGACCTACAGGTCATGCAGCAGTGTGTCGCTACCAGTGTTGGCCGGCGTTCTGCCTGCCGATCTGGAGGTTCTCCGAGCGGGACGCGTGCAGGAGGCGTGCGTGGGGCTCCAGGGTAAGGAGTATAAGGAAAAGAAAAGCGCAGTCGCGGATGACGTCATCTCTACTTGGCAGACACGTTGGGCCGCGTGTACCGACGGGAGGGAGCTGTACTGCTTCTTTCCAAAAGTTACAACGCGTCTGGCATATCAATGGGTGGAACCTGAGTATGCTATTTCACAGATGCTAACAGGGCACGGGTGCTTTAGAGGTCGCCTGCACAGGATGGCGTTATTTGACCTGCCATCGTCTCCTTGCGGTCACGAAGCTGAAAGCAGAGACCATGTACTATGGGAATGTGACTTGTACAAAAACCAGCGAGACATTGTGTTTGACGGCATCGAACGGAATACAGTGGGCCCAGTCTATCATCTGGATTTGGTAGCAATGGAACAGTTTTAGGCAATTGACAACATTTGCTCAAGGATAGGTAACGACGTAGCTGTATCGAGATATTTAAGACTAACGAGGCCGATGACAACTTCTTGATGAGAGGGCAATTAAATAATGTGTAGGGAGTTAAGAATTGCACGTTGGGGAACAGAGCCGGTGAGCAAACCCCCGTGCATCTCCCATGATTCGCTCCTTATACCGAGAGGTGGGTAAGAGCATGGGTGGAAGTGGGTAAGTGCTCGTTTGCCTCCTTAAGCAAAAGAAAAATAATCTGGCACTTTTAGTACCACAAATAAATACTATGGTATGTGGGAAGGATATCAGCAGTATTGACCTTATGATGAGTACCTTTGCCCAAGGACAGTTGTAATTGTTATGCAAATATGTTATCTTGCGTTCTTCCTACACTTTACTCTAGCAGCGGTATCTCCCAAACTCTACAGCATAGTATCATGAACGAGAAATAGCTCCCGTTCATACCCGTCAATACGGCATTTTCTGTTACTTTTGACGTCAAATAAATGTTTTATTTCTTATTTCTTTCTTTCTTCCTAAATAAAAGGACAGGTATTATCAGTATATTTTTTTATACTTTACATAGATTTACATTTTTGTAAATCATTTTAAATTTGTAGTAAACTTATTAGAAACCTGACATAATTTGACCGTCTCTTATAGTTTCGATGCGTTCACAATGGCCGGTTATATAGTACATTATATAAGTATGTACCATGCACTTTATGTAGAGTTAGGATTAATATTATGTCAGGGTTTTGGGTTATAATATGACGTCACTGGTGGCACTTTCCATTACGTGTTGGCCAAAACGTAGGTAAACACGGACTAAATAGCACATTGAAAAATAAAACTGACTGGTAACATAACTTTATGACCATTCTCTAATTGATCTGTGAGCACAACACCCTATGGAATGTAGGTGGAAGAGAAGATATGAGTTGTTACGCTCTCTCGCTCGCAGGCTCCGCCCATTCGGAACGTTACTGATACTCGTTACTATGACGTCGTAATTTTTATGTGTATGCAGGTAGCGTTATGGATTTACAACGTTATCATGTCAAAAAGTGTTCAACCTTCAGAGTATAAAGTTGAATTCGAAACAAAACTCGACGCCTAAAGTGTATTGAGTACTTGAGTTATCAAGGATAACGTAACGACGTCGAAGACATACGTATAGACGTTGAGACAATTCACAATTAGGAGCAGTCTTAAAATAGTACAAGAAACAAACAATGGAATCGATACTTTTTTAACAGGGGTTAGTAAAAGTTGAGGAACGAAGTCTCATCTGGGTAGTTTTCCGAGACTCCCTGCTGCAACCTGGATATGAACCCTTCTTTATCTATAAATGCAATCACCAGTCGGATTGTTCTTCAATCCTCAGATCCAATAGTGGAAAGATTATGGTGACATCATATCTTCATATTACATCCAGCCCAAAAAGAAAAAGAGAAAAGGAGTAGACACTGAAAAGGAACACACAACCAATAGGGGCCTGTCCCATTCTCTTGGCTCCATCAGCCAACTAAAATCAAGCAAGATATAGATACTCTGTTACAATAAAATAAAATTTAACAACCAATCTTCACGCGTGACATATACTACTCAAACTAACACATTTATGATACGATCTATCAAATTAATAATCATACAGATCGTGTAATATCAAAATGCACACTTAAGAGAATTAAGACATTTTAACATTAATAAAGACTTTTCGAAACATAAGATACGAAACATGGCGTCGGCAAGAAATCATGAACTCACCCTTTCATATTGTTAATAATTGTTCGTGACATATTTGATATATTTTATATCACGGATATGTAGGTTCCCGACGGAAAAGAAAAAACTATTTAATTATAATTTTCTGAAGGCAGATAGCGTCAGCGTTAAATCAATCCGTCGTCCAGGTCACGCCGAAGAAAAAAAAGAGTGACATTTCTGCGACACCGATCACACCTTTAGTCTGACAGTCAAAGGTGACAGATATACTTTTTATAAAATGTTTAGGTAGCAAAACATAATTACTACAACGTTCTGTCTGTAACAGCTACTATAGAAATGTACATACATAAAACAGGTCCATATGTTTTTTTTATAACATAAGGGATCAAACGAAGAAAGGGAGGTTTTACATGACAACGCTCTCGTCGTCATGTACATCCCGTCGTGCGGGCCCAATTCGGCTGCATTGCACCAACGCAGTGCCACTTACAAAATGTAGAATGTATGCTGTTTCGTACCACTCGGGCATCGAATATTTTTTTCAATACCATAGGGGGCAAACGAGAAATCGGAGCCTTTTGATTGCTATCGGTGCCCATGGACATTCGCATGATTGTTACGCAGAGGCGTTGCCCTCCTACCATAGCCCCCCAAATGGGCCACCGGCTACTCACGAACCGCATGAAACGCGACAGTGAACCTGTCGCTTTACGCCGGTATCAAGAGAACGAGAGGTACCTCCCCGGTCGTGCCGGCCCAATTCTGTTGCATAAGAGAGTGTAGTATCATGCACTTTGCACGGCATTACCTCCTCCTATGCAGAATGGCACTACCTCTTCATCACCTTTTGCATCACCTAGGTGTGCCCATGTTTAAAGGCTTTCAACACCTACCACAGCGTCTTGCTAAAACCATTCCTATTGCAGTACATATAACACCATCGGACATTCATTCACGGAGCCAGGTCAAAGTCGCCGTAACAAAGCGCAGCGCAGCCGAAACTGTGTCAGTTTCACACTCAAGGGCTCGCCGTACCTATGACGTGCTTTTCACTAATTCATTTTTATATTTTATAGTATAGGGGCAAAGGAGAAAACAAAGATTGTTTACAACTTCCAACGTGCATAAATCCTCGTGTTTGTCATGCCGAAGAGTTGCCCTTACTTTGTTGTAGTATTGTGGGGGCAATGAGCCACCAGTAATTCAAAGTTTTATTGTACCTATCAATAGTGGGTTATTGATACAATGAAACTTCCTGTATTTGTTACAGAGAAAATTTGAAAAAGACTATCAAATCACTAAGGAAAAAAACGAAATAACGGTTATCCGAAAACAAAGCTAATTTCAGGTGTCGATTTTTCCTGACGGGGTGCGCGCTCATCGTAAGAAAACACTCTCGTCATTTTTCCTTAACGGGATTAGAGAATTAAAACTTCAAAAATAAATATGATGATTAAAACGAAAATAAATACAATACAACGTGCGGCCAAAAAATATAACCCGATGCAGTAATGTTAAAAGGGCGTCTAGTCTGCGTTATGTGAAGTACACAAAACGGACGGACGGTGATGTAAAAATTGAGATAAACCACACCACAATACGTAAATAGTTCACAAAACTACGGATATGACAATAGGATAAGGAACAACCTATAAATAGTCTTGAGCATCGCTACATCATCTCAATATGAGCTACGTTCGCGAATTGCCCACATCCTTCTTAGCATGAATGGAAACGAAGAGATACACAATCATAATTAGTGTTCTTTGTGGTCGGATGATGGAACGATATGCAGACGGCGATGTTCGTATAGCTCACGTTTCTACTGCAAAATGTTCAGATAGAAAGTTTAAATATTCACGCGGGATATGTCGATGACCGCTAATGATGATTAAAACGAATGATCCTAATCGTGGCACTCGAGGCATATACCCAGGACCCCACAATCGCCCAATGCGTCGCCCCCAAAATGAGTTGTGACACATGCCACGCGAAAGGAGTTTAAATTACGTACCAGAATACATTTCAAATATTTGTCAAAACTTTTATATCGTTCTGAGCCATGGCGTCCTCGCTTGGAGGGGGGCCCTCGTGATGCAATGAGCTCACAGATGAATACCAAGCTATCGATATAGGGAGCTTAATACAGGATCGGTGCAGACCAGCCAGTCTGGTAATATGGATTATTATAGTGATTAGGGCTTGCAAGTATTTTTATAATTTTTTAACATTAAAATATGAAAAAGAGGCCGAAGACGAGTCGAACTCATGTACGAAGGTTTTCGTATCATTGCCTTAAAACTCCATTTAGTGATGTACTCCTTATAACACTCACTAGTAACATGGATTACCACTAACATGCTCATGGTTAAGCAGAATCGTTGCCATAGCCCCCATCCCGCACGAAAGGCCGTCCTCATAACGTAAGCGGGAGGTACATCCTCGCGATCTTATTCGGATGCCACCAAGTTACAAGATATTGCTTGATCATTATATAATAATATGATAAAGCTTTAGATTTTATTTGTTTGTTTGGACGCGCTAAACACTGCAACTACAAATCGGATTTGAAAAATTATTTTCGTGTATGCGAGATATACTCATGAGGAAGTTTAGTTTAGTTAGACAAACAAAATCAAATATGATTTATAACTTTAGAATATTAACATAGAAGCAAGTAAATTGACAGAAGTAATACTTTTATTTGAACACACACATGGACTAACGCATACTTAAAGTATAACTTTTACTGTGTAGTCCCGTCGTGAAATTCTATCACTGAGTGATCACGGCAGCTACATAGAAAATCCATGTGGACGTCTCTTCGAGAAGTTAAAATACTGAGAATTATTATGTACGCTACAGGCCGGTTACAGGTTGATATTTAAGCGTCCTTTCTTTATAGAGTAGTAGAACAGGGGGAGAACGAGTAATGAGCTTTCTATGACTAACGACGCCCATGAATACCCACATGGTTACTATGCCGATGTGTCTCTTGATTACTTTGGCTCGACCCTGGGCCCCAACACACAGCACTTCACGACTGTGGTTGAACATTCTCACCACTATAGTACGGGGCAGACATGGATAGTTTATATGACAGTGATAAAGTATCAAATAAAGAGCCTACCCAAGTAGCCACCCTCCAAGAATAGTGTAATTTCCTGAACCAGTATTGACTCTCGAATCAATATTTCCGAAGACTGCCCACAACATACAAACTTAGCAACTCTACATCTTGCCGGTATTGGTATAGAATACCAGTACCAATATTGAATACCAGATATATGATTGTCCCGGTGTGAACACCGGCTGTTGACACACGTGCACGAGCTCGCAAGTATCACGCAGTTAATAGCGATCATTATAGTGAACTCTTAAAATTAGAAAACGCACTGCAATAGTTCGTATACTTAACAAAAAAAATCCTTAAATCTTAAATTTTGTTTTGTATAATTGCAGATGTTACCCACCTATTTTTTGTACATATTATAAATCAAAATCCCCAAAAGCTGTCTGTTTGCATGTAATTGAGTGGTGTATATTTCTCAAAATTTTATAAATATAAGTTAAAACCCTCCTCGGACATCGCCTTATTATATGACAATATTATATAATAAAGCGATGACCGAGGAGGATTTTAATTTATGTTGTCATTCATTGGCGAGGCGAATAATAATTGATACAGTAATAACCATTATTGCAATCTATACATATTATAAAAAAGTTTCCAAAAGCTGTCTGTGTCTGTCCGTATGTGATCGGTTTTCACAAAATTTTCGGAACAGATTTTCATGCGGTTTTCACGCACGGATAGAGCTCTTTCCCGAGGATGGGTTTAGCGTTTACACATATCCGGACCCTATATGTTATGGCTTTCCTGTATATATTCAATACAAAACTATTTTTCTCAAATCGGGCCAGTAGTTCCAGATATTAGCGCGTCCAAACAGACAAATAAACTCTTCAGCTTTATATTAATATTATATCTATACTAATATGATAAAGCTTGTAGAGTTTATTTGTTTTAACAAATCACCACATGTGTGGTGTATTTTTTACTTTGTGAGAAAATGCATTTACGCACTGCCATCGATTACACTTAACATATAGTTAATTGACGAATTTGATACTATTACAGAGGAATCAATTAATTCGGACACAGAAGATGATGAGACCACGCAAGTGACATTAGCTGCCCTAACATAGCGGCTAGCCCATTGCGTTTTGTAATCAGAGAGATAATGTAGATAGATTAGGGAAGCACAGCCAGGCTTATGAGTGTCCATGATGATTGATAGATACGAAAGATGAGATTGACATTACTAGCTACGTCTATGTGATCCAACATTGTGCAGTAAGAAATTAATGAAAAAAGAGGGAAATAGTACGCCACATTGCTTTCTCATTCGTCATAATTCTGATGCTGAATGGATAGTTACAATAATTGAAAATTAATTTTCATACTGTTTATGAAGAAAACTAATGTACATTTTAAACATTCATGTGTGTTTCCAATAAAAATGAGTGTGCTTTATAAGGCCATGCCACATGGCCGAAGTTCTTCAATTATATAAAATATGACATTTCTTTAAAAGAAAGAAAATGACTGTTAGACAAACATAGAAAGAACATGTGCCCCTACCATTATTTCTTGCTACTACAGTAATATTCGCAACGTAATTCCTTCTATCATCACTAAATTGCATCTCTTAACTTCCATGGATTGTTTCCGTAACGCTCACACGCGTTCACCACCTCGCTCGTGCGTAAACAAGTTTTACTTCAAAAGTATTGCATCTGCACTCCGCACTATCAGTATGTTCTAAGCGGATGGTTGGGCAAGGCGTTCATGTAATTGTTTAATTAACACATTCACTATAGCACTGATAACGCAACGATAACACAATCAAAAACTATAAGTCTCTTATAGATAATTTACGAAATTACTTGATTGTCGAGACTATTTTATGGTTCCGTACTCAAAATTTTCTTGTAGTAAAATTTATTCACGCATACTTGGTTCGCTGGTGAATGTGTGATGGGAGTGTTGCGGAAACAAGATCAACAAAAGTCGAGAGGGAGATATAAAATAGTGAAGGTTGAAGGAGAGATAGATTTACGATTCGTGTACTGCTCTAAAGGCAAGAAAGAGAGGTGCCAGCGCATATTTTCTTTCACTTTTTCTAACATCGCCAGTGCATGAAATAATTTCAGTGTTAAGTTTCACTTCAGATGTATCCTTCGCTCCTAACCTCCAAGAGATCACCGGAAATTCTCCAACCGCACGAGACATATTGGCATTGATAATTTGCTGTTCCGGGGCACCTCATCAAAGGCGGCATCGAGAACCTCGCGGAGGTTTTTGTGGGTATTCGGCAATATAATGTGCCGCGAGCCCCACACACCACTGAACCCCACCCAGGGCCAGTGAAAACGCGTAAATGCGTTTTCCCACATAAGAAAAAGTTTCAATGCAGTATGAAAATTGTCATTCATCATTATCAGCCCTTATCGGTCCACTGCTGGACATAGGCCTCTTTCAATGAACGTCAAGACGGCTGATCTCCTGCGACTCGCATCCATCCCAGTCAGGGCACAGCACGGAGATCGTCTTCCCACCTGGTGAACGGAGACCAACACTTCGTTTTCCTAAACGCGGCCTCCACTCCAGAACGTTAGTGGCCCATCTTCCATCTACAGTGAGTATATTCCTCGCGTGACATCGGAAACATTACTTCTCTGTCTTATGACTTCGTTGCGAATTCTATCGGACAAAGGAACACCCAATATAGCACTTCCAATTGCCCGCTGAGCCATGTTTTAGCCTCGTAGGTCATCACGGGGAGAACGCATCGGTTGAAGACTTTTATCTGCAAGCTCTGCGGTATAGGCGACGTGAATATGTGACGAAGCTTTCGAATGCTGCCCAATCCAACTGAATCCTTCTATCGGCCCCTTTCTCAAAGTTATGTCTACCTAATTGCAATAGTTGCCCGAGGTAGACGTATTCGTCCAAGACTTCGAGAATAGCACCATCGACGTTGGCCGGCCTAGGAAGAACTTGAACATGACCTTTGTCTTGTCCAAGTTCCTTCTAAGGCCAATACGTCGCGAGGATTAATTTAGGCTGCGCAACATTTCCAGCAAGCTCTTCAACGATTCGGTCAACACAACGATATCGTCGGCGAAACAAATAGTGTGAGAGGTGTTCGCCGTTAACATTTATGCCGCATTCTGCCCAGTAATAAAGTCATAAAGATGTCCTCCAAAGCATTAGTGCACAGTTTCAGAGAAATAACATCCCCCTGGGGTCTGCTCGACGAGGCCGTTTCAAAAAATGTGTCCAGTCTAGGAGTACGGTAGAGGAGAGATAAAGAGAGAGAGGAGAGAGAGAGAGAGAGGGAGAAAGAGGGAGACAGTGCCAGATTTCATTTTCTCCTTCTCTCATATCCAGATACATATTCTATAACTAAAGGAGTTTTATTTCAGTCGTATGGTCTAAAACGCACTAGTTTTTTTTTTCTAATGACGCTATAATAAATTTAGTACCTTGATGGTTATTATACGCTAAGCCGTAATCAATCATGAAGTTTGTTCCAGCTCTCGTAAAATCTTGCCAAAGAAAGCTGTCAAGTTCATCATCATGATTATCATAGGCCGAATGACGCCCACTGCTGGACATAGGCGTTCCCCAACAGAGCGCCACAGGTCACGGCCACGAGCAGCCAGCGGCTCCCCCACACCGCGACCGAGTCGTCAGCCCTTGCTTCTCCGTTACCGAGTCCGCTTCTATAGATTCGGCATAGTAGAATTGCCAGTGACTGGCAGCCGTGGTCCTTGCCGATTTTCGTGGGCAAAATCAAAATTAATTATGTTGTTTCAGATTGTAAGGATTCCGCATGTCGCAGACGTTTGTAGACATATATTAAGATAAATCCTAATGGGTTCTATGTTGTAATTCTTTTTAGTTGCTTATCAATAATAACAATAACGTCATTACAATAATAACAAATGTCTGCTACCTGTAATGCTATGGCAAATTATACCAAACTTCGCCAATTCCGTTCGATATTTTTGTACATATAAAGTCATTTAATAAAAATAATTAAACTGTACCTGTGCAATGTTAGTAAATATTATAACGTTTACGCGAATGCGTACTCGTCGTCGTCGTCCCGCACCGCCAAAAAGTTAGTTTAATTCTATTAATATAACAGCTGCGCTACCTATAATTACTACAAATCGGATAGTTGGATACATCATGTCTATATCCGCCGTATAATTAGACTTTTTATTGTGATGAATAACATTTAAATAGACTAAAGAAATAGCATTTATCTAATCTCCTTAGAATAAGCCATTGTAAAACTAAATCATTACGAAGTGATCTCGTGCCACAAAACAATATGGCGGCTGCAGGCGCGTGGCGCGTGCTGCGTGACAGGCGTGTGTGCCCGAGCGCCGCGCCATTGGCCGCTCGATGCGTGCGCGTGACGTCAAACGCTCGTAATGGGGGCGATATTATCTACAACCCGTACGAATTAATTTGACAACAAGCACTGATGACGTTACAAGTTTAGTATTATAACGCTCGCAGCCAGTATTGAGTTCTTGAGCGAATGCGGGGTAAACTGGAACCAAGATTGCATTCACGAGAGGTATCAATTAAATTCACAGTCATTGTATGTATTTGTTAAGTTGAGATAAAGTATGTAGCAACAAGAAAAATGACACATTGCTGTGATAAAATGTTTTTGTACTTTTTCAGCTATCTCAATTATTCTGGTCATGGTTTAAATTCTAGAGATCCGGGTTGGATACTCCATATCTTTTAATTTCCTTTATTTATTTAACTTAGTGCTGTTTTAAATAATGAAGGAAAATTATTTAGCTACTTATTTTTTCTGGTTTCGCGGGGATGCATTTATGCGCTGCCAAACTAATTGCGGGTACACACAATGGCACCCAATTTGCAAATGTGTGAGTATGACGTATCTATAATCGATAAATTTATTCAATTTAAGTAAGTAATAAAAATAAATTATTAGCAAAAGTTAGTGCCATGCTGTATTGCAGCGTAATTGGGCCGGTACTACCGGGGAGGTACCTCTCGCTCACTTAATACCGCCGTAAAGTGACACCTTTTTTTATTGACGCGGGGAAACGCATTGAAGCGCCTTCACTGGCCTTGGGTGGGATCCAGTGAAGGCGCTTCAATGCGTTTTCCCGCACTATAGTGCCGAATACCCACAAAAACCACCGCTAGTGTCATCAGTACCTCTTTTGGTGAGGTGCCCCGGAATAGCAAATCATTAGGGCACATCGACGGCTAGTCAGCCCCCTAAGGGACCATCTCCACAGATGGGGTTGTCCGGACCACAGGACAACCCCACCAACTTTGGGACAGTGCAATGGGCTGAGGTTACCATCCTCGCTTCTTGCTCCGTACGCAATAGCGCCGCCTCATTGTTGTTTTGTTCTTTTGTCCCCTCTTCTTATAAGAGGGGTAAAAAGAGCGCCTCCTGCTGCTCTTTAGTCTGCTCTTCTGGTACAAAGAGCATACACCTCGGTTCAATTAGCTTCGCCCAAGGTGTCTCAGATGACCCCAGGCTACTGAGCCCCACCGCCACGACAGGGCTTGAACCATGGTGGGGCGTTTAATGCGGCTTGTGAGTAGCTGGTGGCCCATTGGGGGAGGGGGGGGCGATGTTAATTTTGTTCATGTTCATGAGAAATAAATATATTTACATTTAAAATGTGTACCTGCCTGTTGGATGCTCGTCCAAGAACCAAGAGCTCCGGTACATCGGTGGCCCATCTGGCAGATTCTGAATGAGTCGCAGATTGTCAATGAATATTGTAGTATTATCCTAATGGCCGCATTTCGTCTACAGTGGCCAGCTCTTTAGGCACTAGCTGTCTGGGCTGTGCATATTATTGTGCACAATTAGTGTGAATTCAGACCAAAGTATGCTCTACGACGACTCTCAGATTCTCTCTATGGGCGCTCCCTCTGAGAGGACTGCGGGCCTCGAGGCATTTCCTCATGCCCGGACTTAATCTCGTGGGGGGATAATGCATCCACGGTGACGGGATCCTGCTTTAGCAGGGTTTTACATGCCTACTGGAGAGGGGAGAGGGTTGAGGTTGGGTTGATGTAGCCCTAGACGCTAACGGCTCAAACTCTGTGTGTTTTTTGTTGTGGTGAATGGGTGTGCTGGCGTGATGTGTGTTATGATGTTGGGTGCCCGACCTGGCTCCCACCACTGGTATCGCGTCGGTGCAGATCTCTCTCGGGTAGCGCCTAACGTCAGGAGGACGCGTGTGGAGAGGCGCAATGCCGCGTAGGTGGGCATGCGGCCCGTTGTCTGGACTTTTGAATATATCGGTTCACAAGCGGGCCACTAATTCATCCACCGATTCCATTCTGAAATATCGTGCGATCATCGCATTCCTGACGTATCGGCCGGCTCCGGTGGTGATTATACTCTAGTCCCCTATTCCGGAGGGAGCACAGTCCGACACTATCCGGGCGGATAGAAAACTGGCGCATAACCGACGGCTCAACCTGCGCGACCACGGAGATGTAGCTCCACCATCTTCCCGACTTTAAACTGTTATAAATAATCGAATAACAATCTGAAGTGCTTATTATAACATAGAAACGAGAAGCACGTGAGCTATAAGTAATCGTTTATCGGTACCTCTGTAGCGAACACGTGGACGAGACCAGTTTTATTTCGCATGATTGAATCTCACGTACCAACTAATTATTTCTGTTCATTTAGTACAATTTATATATTTCTGTATGAAACTATATATTAAAAGAGCTGAGCCTTGTCGTGTTCACATAAGAAAAGTTTTATTGGTCGCAGTGATATATGAGTAGGTTGGTTTGATACTCAAAGTTTCATTTTAACAATTACATTGTTTAATTTGCTAATGATGAATCTACATAATTATGAGTATATTGTTGTCAATGGAGGTGTCACAACATTTATGTTAGGTCCTACGAACATGCGTATGGTTACAATGCCGACAAGTTCCCCTCTTTCCTCCTCCCTGCCAATAAAATTCCTTGGACTATCGGCTACTCACAAACCACATGTAACCCGGCACCAAAGGTGTCACTTTATGCGGCACGTGTGAGCGAGACCAATACCAGCCCAATTATTTCTCTGCAGTGCAGCATGGCACTACCTCTTACAATAATATTTTTTTACGAGGTAAAGGGCAAACGAGCAGGTGGATAGTGACCACTGCCGCCCATAGACATCTGCAAGAGTAGGTGTCTTACAGACACGTTGCCGGCCTTTAACCCTAGAATACTAATGTTAGTCGATTCGACTAACACTGCCACCAAATCTTGCTGTTTCTTTCTAAAGAATGCGCCGCGCGACTTGATTCTTCGTGTCACCTCAGTCGCCGGTCGTAAGTGCTGTCATTTTGGATATAATTGGTTCTTGTTAGTCGATACGAATAATGATTAGTATTTATGTAACTTTTGCGATACAAATGTCGCTATTATTATCGTGAACTATTTGTTTATTTTACGTATTCTATTTTATTTTTAATTTTATTTAATTTAAGATTAAAAATGCCTTTTTCACGACCCAGTTATAATCGTCATTTTGCATACGTAGAGTCAGCGAGATATTTAAATTAAGAGGACAGTGACGGTGATATAGAAGCGAGACTGAGGACCACTTAGAGATTGAGCGGCCGGAGCAATCCGATGAAGAAGAAGATAACCTAACTGGGGGAATATCCTCCGATATATCTAAACCTAATTTACTAGTAATATCCGAGGACACTTCGACCACCCAGGAGAGTTCAACTCAGGATAGTAACAATAATTCTTCTCTTCGTACGTATATCATTCACTTTTCTCAGAGAGTTTTACGCGGGAGAGTTTTAATAGGCATATTTGGTTTACAGTTTTTAGAACTTTTAGCTCGTAACATTGTACATATATCCCGAGAACCAACTAGTCGCTGCGGAGGTATAAAATATCCTCCAGCATGTTTTGAATTATTTATAACCGATAAAATCTTAGATGAAATTGTTAAATGGACTAACGCAGATATATTAATAAAACAAAAAACTTATATCATCCTTCAAAGTACTCAGCAACCCACAGACAAATGTGAAATTAGAGCACCAATCGGGATTGAAGATCCCGATTGGTGCTCTAATTTCACATTTACTTTCAGAGATTCTCAAAGAGAGAAAACAACTTGTCCACTGACAAACTTTTTGACTCATCTTCGTCTGGCACAAGATATATTTCTACAATGAATCGATGGCCTTGTTTGGTGGAATGTTAAATATGGCCTTTATAAACAGCTGCGTTATTTGTTGTGAAAATAAACTAAATGCCAATGAAAAACCGTAAACGATTCATGAATTAATTGTGTATCCCTATACGGAGAGACGTCTGACGTCTCACTAAGTCGACATTTCATAAAAAAATTAGGAACTAGTATTCAAGACTTGGTTCCCGATAGTTCAGGAGAAAGTATCACTATTTTTAATGTGGCTTCTGGAGTAAAAAAAAAGAAAGATACGTAGCTATTGTCCCATTTATGTGCTCAAAGTACACCAAAAATATATGCGGTGAACATGAAGTTGAAATGTGTATCAACTGCAATAAAAAATAATACTTGTTTTTCTCTAGTAGTCCTAAAATATTCTTATATAATATTAAAGTTTAATTATAGGAGATTTTAAAGGTTTTTGTAATTTTTTTTTAAAGTTAATGAGGCTGATGTCTGGGTCTCACTATATTGATTCATAAATATTGTAACTGTAAATAAATTATTAAATACTTTAAACTAAATTATTTTTTTATTTTATTTATAAGAAAATAAACCAAAATTTTTGAAAAATATATAGTATATATGTATTTGTACTTTAGAACTATTATTAGGTAGGTTTATATAGATGTTAGACGAAACGACTAATAATTAGTATTTCCGTATGAAAAATATGATTAGTATTTTAGGGTTAATGTATGCTCGTTTCTAGAAAGCCTATAAGTGATATCGGATCGGAAGTAACGAGGGAGGCAGCTGATTCCAGTAAGAAGTGGCGTTTAAGCCGCACTGTTGTAGATTTACGGACATAAAGGTGATGGGCGTGGAACTTGGAGTTCTGTCGTATAAGCCGGCTCAATTCGACTGCGATACAGCATGGCGCTACCTCTATTAAAAACGTAGCCTACGTACAAAACTTACTCACTTTCTACGGCGTCTCATCGTCTGCCTTTACCAAGGCAGTACGTGCAGAGCTGACTCGAGTTTCTCCGGCTCCGTCAGCGTGATGCAGACGAGGACACGGCAGGCAGACCACGTGGTCCTGACCCAGCAGAGATCGGGGTCGGATTAGTCATTACCGTCGTCAAATCTGTGCACAGCGACAATTCCAGGGCGGCTATGGCCCGCTACGGCGAAGCGGTTATCAAAATCGAAATATTTATACAACTCCAAAAACCTGACCTGGGAAGGACCGAAATAAACTGAACGTGACTGATATCTCACTCTAACGTGAGACAGGAACGCAGAGTGACGGAAAGAGGATAGGAAATACCTTCTACTGAAATCTTATTCTAATCTACAGGATTTTAAGTAAAACAGATACAACACACTCACATATCAATTTTATTAAAATGTCTTTTTCTCATACGAAGCTTGTATTTTCCACTAATTAAATACACCGAGTCTACTAACTTACGTTACATTAATACGTTTTAACATCAACAGGGCTTATAAACAAATTCGGGTCGTTCGTTAGTTGCGGTAGTCAAATTTATCTGCAAAGGTTTATTTTATTAAATAAAACAAATTAAAATAAAATACTTTTATATAATGTTTACATGACATGCGCGGTTGTTCGTACAATTATACTGTGAATAGAATCAACCTCGCTCATAGAAGCTCAAGTTTCGGGTATTACATTAACAATACCAACATAGCAACTAGATAACAAGTCTCCGTCATTGACATTCTTTCATTATTATGATTTTCTTTTTTCTACATTGCATACAATTTCTATAAGAAAAAATGTCTAAGTCAATTTAGATAACAGTTCAATGAAGATAAAATTTTTATGTAGGTAGTTTAAGTTGTTCAATATTGCAGTTGAAATATTAATTATTACACACATTGTTTCACTTGTAAAAAATTACGGTGCCATCTAGTGGCAATCGAGGAAACGAAAACTGTCAACCATCGACCGTTGAGAGTTTACAACATAAGCAACATAATATAACAATGTATTCTAACGGTAGTTAACAATAAATTATCACAACAATAGGGAGACGAGTAACATGTGTACAACTGCGCAGCGTCCCACGGCAAGGACAGCATTAGACACAGCTTTTGTCACATGAGAGATGTTTATCACCTCGTTACTAAATTATGTCACTGTGCGGTTTTTTAACAAACATTTCATTTTAATATTCATAGCGATTTAATGGATAAACGAGGACTTTTTATGACTACTGACGCCCATAAACATCAGCATGATTACTATGCCGACGCGTTGCCTTGTACCCCCGATGTACAAATTGAGGTTTGACAAAGTTGAGGATGACAAAATTAAAGGTAAAGGCAAGTATTATTTGTTTGGAAATGAGATTTATGATATCTAGACTATAGATTTAAATCTAGTTTAGATATTCTAAATGTAACTGTGACCGAATTCAATCGTGCATAATGTGTATTGATAATGTGCTATTATACAAAAATATGTATGTACAATGTACACGAAAAAAAACTATATTGTAGGGAGATTGTATTGTGTACGTGCAATTTTCATAGCAACTACGGAAGGCACAACGAAAGAAAATATAGCTCTATATATATGTATATATATATAATTATTTCGTAACATTAATCCATTGATTGATATTTTATATTAAATATTACAAGATGAAGGTCAAAATATTCTACGATAAGTTGATCGAGCAGCTGTATACATTTAATTACTTGCAAGTATTTCAGACACATAATTCAATTTCTTCGTGGATCTTTTATTTCTGTTTCACGAAATTAATTTTGGGGCTGCTGAGGTCGCCATTGATCGCGGAGAATATTGCCTCGAAACACGTGATAAATACACTTCAGAATAGACGGTGCAGATTTATAAAAAAAATACAACGTTGCAATAAAATGAAGACAGCAAATAGCTCACAGTGTCCTACTAGTAATGTGCTATATAACATTATGAATAAGTTAAAAATGATATACTTAATAAAACTTATAAAATAACTTTGTATTATTAACATATACCTCTTTTCATATATTTCACATTTCGCTATTAAAAATATTTTTTATTGTGTTTGATATGCGCAACTTTACTAATATTACATGAACTTATTTGAACTGGACAATTGACCGGGCATTTTTTATTTTATTGTCATAATTTTGCTTTCAAAAATAAGATCTTTATTACGTAAGAATATAATACATTTAATATAAATAATTCACTCATTTCGATATAAATAAATTATATTATTTTAACATTTATTTCGCGCTATTATAAAACATACCCATATTTTCGTATTTTACATTATTTGACTGTATAATAATATTCTTCTTTAACAATATAACATAATATCTTAATATATTTAACTCTTTCGCAATCCCTTGGCCAATTTTTTTGAAAATTCGTGTATATTAAATTTTAATGCTTATAATTTAATTAATATTAATATCGCAATGTTCTACCTATTATCAATCAGATAAAGCTTATGAATAATAAAGTAAGCAATTTCATATAATTAAATCCAAATTATTTAAGAAAATTTTGCGGAGATAATAAAATGATGAAACGAGCTGGACTCCTTTCGAAAGGATTGGCCCAATGTAGCCCTAAGCAGAGAGTGGAGAGCACAAGAGGCCTTTGTCCGGTAGTGGGACACGGTAGGGTGCTACAATAAAAATAGTAATAAAAAAATATATTAACAAAACAACATTGATGTTCTTTCTTTCTTTCTCTATCTCCCGTTATCTAGGCAATTTGTTTAGCTATGAACGTGTTAGCACACAAATAATATCCCGTCCATCACGAATGTGTTTTAAGCTGTCAACTTTATTTACTCAATTTATAACTAATGATAATTTTTGACGAAGTAATTCAAAAATATTTGTGTTTTAGTGGAATTTTCTCCAATTTAAAATTCAGATAAGGATTTGCTTTCCAGTATTAAAAAAATGTAATAGGTAAAAGATATAACTATACATATTATAAAACAAGTTCCCAAAATCTGTTGCGTATGTGACGGATTTTGACAAAATCTCCGCATGAGCAATTCCCGAGAGAGGTTTTCGTATTAATTAAATTACTTATACACGAGCGAAGCCAAGGCGATCGCTAGTATCGTATATCTATCTCTTGGAGAACATATAAAAAAATTGCATTACCAAATATTGATCTCATTAAGTCATGTTGTCCTTATCTACATCTTTTAAGTACACATATTGCATATACCACAATATTTTGAAATAATAAGTTGAGTAAATAGTGATGTTGCCATAAAACACTCTTTGTATTTTGACCATCGATATGGAAAGTCCTTAGTAATGTCCGTCATCTTTCCGCACAACATCGCGTTTTTTCATATACCTACGATTTCTAACATCGTCTATAGAATATCCTAGACACACTACGTTATATCAATTTATTAACGCTAATGAACTCTGATATTTGGCTCATCTTCAGTCAACCTCCATTATTTGGAAGACTAACGTACACCATTTCACAGCATACCAGCACAAAACATTCTAATTCTACGCTATATTTTGGTTGATTATATATTGTTATCGATAAATTTATTTTTATTTAAAATTGACCTCTTACTTATCTAAATAATGGGCTTTAGTACTAGTAATATTAGTTTAATCAAGACGTGTCGCCTATGTCATGTCACACTGCGAACTTTCAGATTGGGCTCCATAATCCTGGTTACTTAATGATTAGTTGAAGTCTGATATTCGTAAAAATTTGTGCTCAACTACAATACAATATATTTTTATATAAAAAATCATCGATCAAAATATAGAAAGATCATCTATCTCCCTAAGCTATTAAAATGTTGAATAGATATAAAAACTCAAAAAAAAAAAAAAAATTTCAATATGTAAATATTATTGGAGAAACATTAAGAAAGTCTTATAGTGGGGAAAAAATTATGGTAAATGTTTTATCGATAACAATATATTTTGTCACATCCTCTCGCTGTTCACACATTTATACGCACATTTCTATTTATGGTTACAAAATGGACACAACCAATTTTTATCTTATACATCTGTCTATTTTTTTTCTCTAATATGAGTTATCTAGTTTCAATATCAAAAGTATTCATATGCCAGAATAACTGTTATATCTATGCAACATGTGTTAAAAAAATAAGAGCAACAACTTCCCTTATAGAACTAAAACATAAGTTACAACTAATAAATACGACGCATCATATTGTTAACGACCTTTTGGGTACCTAAATATTAACCTTTTGGGTACTTAAATATTTAAACTCGGATGAAAATATATCGTCTAAGTATACGTATTTCGTATGTACGTATTTATAGAGATGTACATAAAAAATACGTGAAATTATTGTTCTTATTTCTTTAACAATCTAAGTATAACAATTGTGATCGAAATTAATTACATGTATTGATTCGAGATAATAGGATATTTGTACAAAAACAACGTACTAAACAATGGTCTTATTTAATAAATTTCTTCGCGATACTATAATCGATTAATCGAAATCTTGATACGCCCTATATAAACATCTAACAAAGAATATAGATTAGGTTATGATAAATGCTATGATGTGCCATCTGAAATATACAATTGTAATTTTGTTAACATTTCAATAATCATTAAAAATATTGTTGTAGTTGTGCCCGCAAAGAAAACAAATTTATTTAAAAAGTCTGATTTGATCTATGATAAAATCAATATTGTATTTTGCTAATCGATAAAAATACGAAAAATTTGCGTCGCCCTTCACTATCAGCCTAAGCTGCGATAATATGAAGGAATAGCGATTTTAGTACATTTATTATCAATTAAGAAAATGAGATTAAGAGAATGTATTAAAATTTATGAACAAACACTCTTCTTGACAACTCCAAAATTTTTTGCTTTTTTGTGAGATAATGATCATGGTCTTAGCAAAGTTTAACAAAATCTTTTCAAATCCAAAATACACTGGTCTTTTATATGGTACATTCTATATCGTAGATTGCCCACTAGACTAAACTTATAATCTGTTTCGACTATTAAAATAGGGTTTTGTTTAAAAATCTCCAAACAGAATCTCGTTATCAAATCCTAGGCACCAAACCAAAGATTCTTGTATTTAAATAGTTGAGAACATCTTTATGATGGCGACGGTATCATTGTTTATATTTGGATCCGTTTGATTTGATTCGGTTGAAGAAATGTGAAAATTATAAATTTGTCGAGAAATAGTGAAAGCAAAACGAGAAAGCGAGTGAGTTTTTAGTAGGAGGTAGTGCCATGTCGCATTAAATCCTAATGGAGCGGGCAGTGGGGAGGAACCGCTCGCTAACACGATACCGCCATAACGTGACAGCTATGGTGTTGCATTTCGTACGGTTAGTGAGCAGCCGATAGCCCGTTGGAATGTAGGAGGAGGGGAAGGCAACGTATTTTCATGAAATAATGCGGACGTCTACGGGCGTCGGGAGTCTTCAAACGGGCTCTAATTACTCGTTTGGTCCCTCTACTATAAAAAAGTGA
>JAFELO010000564.1:197491-223669 GCA_017140195.1 Eumaeus atala | reverse complement strand
GTGTGAGTATGAGTGTGTATTTCATATAAAAGTGCTTGTATTCCAAGGCATATCACAGCAGAATCATGTCGAATACAAGACCAATTACTGTACAGCTGCTGGATAGTACGTACTAGAGGTCTACTAAGCACATCATCAAGAGTTTCCGTTCATCGTCGCACACTTATTTTACTTTTCAGAAGTACAGTTTGTTGTATGTGAAACACAACAACCGCACGAAGAAGATACTGGCCCTTAACTTATGTCTCACCTTCCCGTTAGTCGTATGTTTCCATTCTAAGTTATACGTGAATCGCACACAAAAACGCGGCTTTTCTTTCGTGTCTATTTGATAAAAATGAACTTTAGCTCCTCTTATGACGGTTTAGTTTCCTTTAGCAAATAATATGTCGGAAGATTATGTAATTGGCCTTTATAACTTAAACTTGCCTTAGCAAGACACATTAGGTATGTCGTAATTAGATACATGTATTTACAGATGTACTTATATTTAGGCGTTCAAAACAAAAGCACTTATACCGTCATGCGCACGGGAGATCTAAACACCCTGTAAAGTGTCACTTCGATGCATCTTATCGACGATATACAAAATGGCTGTTCGTACAAAATGGCGGTTCTCTAGCCGAAGCTACTCTCACTTCCACACGTATTAGGCAGTTCACTGTTGTACACATACGCTCACAAAGCATAATAACAAATTGCTGTAGGCTTACACAGGTGATCTAGATAAGAGTTTCTTTCCCTCCAAACTTGGTTAGTTCCTTGTAAGGACACTGCGGTGGAGGGCGATCTCTCTTGGGTTGTTGCACTGCATACTAGTTTTTCGACGTCAGTATTGTCACAAACTCTGTAATGATAATAATAAAAGTGTCATTATGCTGTTCCAGTAATAATTAAAAATAGTGCGGCCGTTTAATAATGATAATAATAGTTTTCCTGATCTGAATCCGGTTTCTTTAGATCATCTCTTAAGAAGTAGCATCTTTATAGACAAGTCAAAGTATATAAATAGTGCATAAAATTTTGCGCAAACACAAATTTAAATTTATTGTTAAAGTTAGGCTCTGCCCTCAATCAAATAAGAGGGCCGTCCTTAAGTGTCTTAGTAGGTATTAAGTGCTGTCGTGCGACCTACACAATCGTCGAGAACATCTTCACCTACGGAATGCGTTTTACTTGTTAACATTGTTACAGATTGTTACATTCTTGCAGACAATACTTGTTTACATTCTTACAGATTCGTCGCTCTGTACTCCGTGTGACTATCTATGAACGTCGCCTTGTCATTACTTTGCATGGCAAAATCGATTTGCGCCCTAAGATATTCAAATATATATAGTTTTTTTATTATTATTAGCTGTACAAGTTGCAAATTACTACATATTGCAAAGTCATAGTTTCCATTAGTATCCATTGCATGTAACAACTTTTCTTTGATTGTCAATAGTAGTTGTAAAATATTTAAATAAACCTCTTTCCAATACAAATAATTAATATGACTGCCATAAACCTTAGCGGCGTAAGACTTTTTTGGCAGGGGAGAATTTTAAGGGTTACAAAGCTTACCGGCATTCACAGCTACGTGACGCTACAAATGTGTGCTGCGCTACGAACTCCAGGTCACGTGAGAAGGTTATTTACGTCACATCAAAACACCCTTGGTGTGTAGCATATCGTGTGGGGATTCTGAGCGCCCTGGTAGCACTATCCCAAAGGAAGGCTTTGATCACTATAGATCACTAGAGATCTATAGATCGCGGATCATGTCGTCCACCTCCTCCTCGCTGAGCCGCTCACCCAGGTTGGTCAGCACATGTCGCAGTTCCAAGGATGATATAAGCCCCTGTTGTACCTGTCTACAATTTCATTGTTATACTGTACCATCGTAGTTGACCATGCCGTCGCCGTCGAGGTCGGCCTCGCGGATCATGTCGTCCACCTCCTCCTCGCTGAGCCGCTCACCCAGGTTGGTCAGCACATATCGCAGTTCCAAGGATGATATAAGCCCCTGTTGTTCCTGTCTACAATTTCATTGTTATACTGTACCATCGTAGTTGACCATGCCGTCGCCGTCGAGGTCGGCCTCGCGGATCATGTCGTCCACCTCCTCCTCGCTGAGCCGCTCACCCAGGTTGGTCATCACGTGTCGCAGTTCCAAGGATGATATAATCCCCTGTTGTTCCTGTCTACAATTTCATTGTTATATTGTACCATCGTAGTTGACCATGCCGTCGCCGTCGAGGTCGGCCTCGCGGATCATGTCGTCCACCTCCTCCTCGCTGAGCCGCTCACCCAGGTTGGTCATCACGTGTCGCAGTTCCAAGGATGATATCAGTCCGTCGTTGTTCTTGTCGAATACTCTGGAAACATAGTTTATGGAGCTTATTATAACTTTCGGATGAAAATTCATAATTATTATAATTACATTCTGACTCCGGAATATTGTTAAACAGCTTTTGATAAACACTTTTTGGTTCGACCGGAAACGCACACCCGTATAGACCACGACGTCCGTACTAATAGTAAAGACTATGTTTCACGCGGATAAAAGTTCCCCTGAGACAAGTAATCGAAAACTAAAGCTTCTCACCTGAAAGCTTCTCTAAGCTCGTCCTCTCCGTCAGCTCCGCGCATCTTCTTCGACATCATTTGAAGGAACTCGTTGAACTCGATCGTGCCATTACCGTCCTGGTCCACTTCTTTGACCATATCTCGAAGTTCAGTCTCTGGAAAATGTTTGTGTTACTTTTATATATTTTGTTTTAGTTTAATATTTAGACAGTCGCCTGCCCTCTCATTGTTAATTAAGACCTACCTCGTTAATCCCCTCTCTCTCCTCTCTCCCTCCTCCCTATTGTCATCACTAGTAGCAAGCATATCTAGCCCCTGTTTGAGGCTTTGTGAGTGGCACTACCATTGCTAAATTACAGCCGAATTGAACCCGCACAGCTGAGGAGATACCTGTCGCTCATACGGTACTGCTCTAAAATTGCAGCTGCATGCTGTCGCCGTGCGGGATTGCGCCCATTGGAGTAATAATACCGAATAATAATAACAATAATAATAAGTAATAAAATGTAATATAAATAATTCAGAAAATTTGATAGTCTAAATCTCCGCTCTCTCTGTCTCTATCATCTTGTGCGAGAAGATAAAGGTAAGCCATTAATTATGAATAGCTGTTAATTATTTATGCTGGCGTTACATTTAAAACTTTAAATTGAGGACGTGTTGAAACTTCCTTTTTGTTTTTTCTCTCAATTAAATTAGTTGTGTTGTCAATGAACTTAACAAAAAAAGAACTGAATAAAAGAAGGTGTACAGGGAGAAAGCGAAATCTCTAAAGAAGGAACAAATTAAAGTAATAATAAATGTAAGAATAGGGCAACGATAACATCCAACAGTTCTAGTGCACATTTTCTTAATTGCATGTCTCTAAATATATATATATATATATATATAGAATATTCAACGACTAGTTTCACCTTTGGCACACATCCGAACCTTATTACCTACGCTTAATAAAGCTCGAATACGTTAAATTGCAAAATCCTTGCCGAAGTTGCTTCGTTTGTAATACATAATTTATAAAGGTTATTAGCATTGGTAATTGGATCCGCCGAGGGTTCGAATTGGGGAATGGGGTGGTAAATTTTTAATTCGCATTTAACTAGACTAGAACTGACCGACACCTGTTTCGAATTATTAAGCGATATTCCAATGTTGTTTTTGATACACATGTAACATAACTCTAAATTGATTGTATATGATAAATACATAATCAAATAAGGGTAATTTAGTAAGATGTAGTGCCAGCAGCGGAAACGGGCTGGCACGACCGAGGAGGTATCTCTCGCTCGCATGTTGCCGGCGTAGAGTGACAACTTCAATCAGGGAAAACTTCGCGCATGGCGGTTATGCGGATGTTCATGTAATTCCTATGTAATCGTAAAAGGGCTCCGTTTGCGCGTTTGTCCCTCCAAGACAACGCATCAGCATGAAAAGAATAATGGGTGTCGGTAGTCCTCAAAATGTACCCATATCCCTTTTGCCCCCATACTATAAAAAAACCGCATCAGCCGTTTGTCTGACTATAATTTAAATGTGAAAGTTAGGATGTTTGATTGGATGTTTGTTATTCAGTCATGCCAAAACTAATGAACAGATCCTGACTAAACTTGGCAATGTCATAGGTATAACTATATATATATATATATATATATATATATATATATATATATATATATAAGACCATTTAAAAGTCATACAACATTGACATTCTAAAATTAAATAATGATCGTCCAATAGCCGTTTACCGAATTGGATATTTTAGGTGTTCTCTAATTTGCATATAGAGTTCGTCGGCGCCGTGGCTTAGTTGGTTAAAGCGCCTGTCTAGTAAACAGGAGATCGTGAGTTCGAATCTCGCCGGGGCCTTCGCGATTATTTTTTAAATATTTTCTTCAAACACTAGAAAATTTGTGAGTAAAATACTTGTCACCATTTATCAGAGCAATATAACAGAAGAATTAAGAAAATTAGACAAAAAGAGATTCTGTGTATATTTAGGATATTCGTGATTCATATCTTAGAATCAACTTTCAATATCCATTGTATTCAATATATATAACAACTTAGTAAGGGATTGTCGCATGCTACATTTCGCTTAAAGTGGACCGACACGATGGTGGAGTACTCCTCGCTCACACAACGCTTGACACTTACGCTGTCACTATCTACAATGGGTGTCCATCATTATCCTGAACAGTTAGACAACGTCCATTGCTGCACAAAGGCCTCCCGCAGACAGCGCCACAGGACGAGCTGCTTTCATCCAGACTTCTCGCGACCTTGACCAGGTCAACAGTCCGCTGTGTGGGAGGCCGATGTAATCAAAGGTTTCGGAGAATCACGGTCCGAGTAGAAAGAAGATATTCACAATATATGTGAGCTTACATACTGTCAAACTTAGATAGTTTCAACAACCACGGTTCAACCTTGTCGTGGCGGTAGTACCCTCAGTAGCCTGGGGTGAACCCAGACACCTTTCGACGAAGCCAATTGAACCAAGGAGACGGGTGCTCTTTGTACCCCTTTTATAAGAAGAGGGGACAAAAGAGCAAAAGTAGGTGGCGCTTTTGCGCACGGGGCAAGCGGCGAGGATGGGTACCTCATCCCAGTGCACTGTCCCAAAATTGGTGGGGTTGTCCTGTGGTACGAAACAACCACATCTGTGGAGGTGGTGGCGGTCCCTTAGGGGGCTGACTAGACGTCGAAGTGCCCTAACGATTTGTTGTTTCGGACAACCTCACCAAAGGCGGCACTTATGGCACTGGCGGTGGCTTTTGTGGGTATTCGGCATTATAATGTGCCGCGGGCCCCACACTCCACTGGACCCCACCCAGGGCCAGTATAGTCGACAAAAAAATTCTGTGCTGCATTGTAGCCGAACCGGGACGGCACGACCGGGAATATAATTTTATCTAAATCTACAGGACAGCTCTTTATGCAGTTTTCACCAACGCGTACGATTCCTAAGGAACATTTTAGTGTTCAATTCGTTTCAGTACCAATTTATTCACGGGCGAATCCGGGGCGGATTGCTCAAATTTTTATTTATACTAAATTCGGAATACCACAAACAAAAAAGTTGTCCATGGAATAATCAGACCTAGTAATATATAATGCAAAGGAGGATTCACATACAGACAAATAAACAGCGAAGAATTATTTATAGCGAGCGTTACGCGAGTGTGCCAATTTCTATTTACATAACATAATCAACCGGAAAATATGACTGTCGTGTGTCTTTAGTGACCTGACAATTTCCATTACAAAGTTTATTTGTTTTTCAATCGAAATTCGTGCTAAACGAACTTCTTTTTGGAAAGTTTATGATTAGAGGAACGTACAGTGCAGTGAAACAGCACGAGCTATTTACAAATGTGCAGATGTGAAAATAAAACTCCATGTCAATGCGGTATAGGCGGATTCTAATTGTTCGGTAGAGTTTTCCAATCCAACGTCTAACGGTGCAAGTGGATACATATCCCCGAGGAACTGGCATATCGAAAAATGGCACTTATGCTGTTGCATATTGTTGAGCAACATGAAACCTGGAACTGGCCTGGGGTGATAGGAAGGCAGCGCAACTACGTAACTATCATGTGAATGTCCGTGGGCGGCGGTAGTCATCAAAAGGCCCGATTTCTCGTTTGCCCCCCTATGTTATAAAAGAAAACTTAACCGAAATTAGAAGCTTAGGCTGGTGACACATAGGTCCAGGCCCTCTAACTGTGGACATATCATCATCAAGGGCACGCCACTGAACTCGGTCCTCAGTTTTCCAGTACCAGGCACTGCCAACGTATATCTTGGTTAATTCTAGACATTATATTTTTTATATTCGATAAGTACCAAGTCCCGGTGATAGTAGTTTATGAACACTTCTTCTCACCCGAGGGCCTCTGGCCGAGCGACCTCATCACGACCCCCAGCTCCGCCATGGTGATAGTCCCATCCTCATCCTTGTCGAACAACATGAAGGCTTCTTTGAATTCTGCAAACATAAAGGGTCACTAGAAGTGTTTCAAAAATCTAAAATTAAAATTTAGCCGCAGACGTAAAATTGATGCAACGACCGGGGTTATTTTCAGAAGCTAAATTGCGAGAACTGGCATAGTAGCTGGTATTATTTTCCATTCAAAAATATAAAAAAATGAGCAGGCAGTCATACTGTCTGTTGATAGTTCCCAACACGTAGTGGGACGTAGCCCGTGGCATTTATGTATAGCCTGAGTGCTGACGCGAACCAATAATTATTTTCCCTGCCTAACCCCGCTTAAGCAGGAATTTAAAAAAAAAAAAGGATCTTTCATCACAGTACTTGCCGGCACTTTGCTGTGTAAGTAACACTAAAGTAAAACTATCGTTGAATTTGTGAAACAAATGTTTCACCAGTGCTCGCTACTACGTTTTGGACGCAGGATGTAATAACGCAATGTATATTCTAGTTGTAATTTATTTATAAATCTCACCTGCCACTTGGTCCTCCGTAAGGCCATACTCTGACTGAAAAAGAGTAAGTCGATAAAAGATAAATGCATTTGTACGAATGATGAAATAAGCATCTGCTCTTACACATATGTGTATCATCACATAACTCATCTAAACATGTTGTCGTGTTTTATGCATATTCATATGCATAAAACGCATATAAAACATGTACATAAACTAATGTGCACACGTTTTGCACGTTGCAAGAAACACGACAACATGTTTAGATGTGTTATGTGATGATACGGCCGAAAGTTAACAGTAACCTTGCGGCCGTATCATCAGCTAGAAATGACTCCGCACTCATTTACAGGATAATTATTTCAAAAACATACAAGTATAGCATTGACAGTAAAGTAAAACAACAGCATTGAAAATGTAATAAATGAACTGTAATGAACCGGTTGCTATTCACTAGAATAGGGGTGGTCAACCGGTTTATAGTGCAGTCGATCGCAACTCGTAGTGGAGGCAATCAAGGCATATGGTAGAGTCAGCTTCAATAGAGCAGGTGTGGCCAACCATTTGATTGAAGTTTATGGTATAGTAAAACACAGCTTAGAGTCAGCTTCAATAAAGCAGGTGTGGCCAACCATTTGATTGAAGTTTATGGTATAGTAAAACAGCTCAGAGACAGATTCAATAGAACAGGGGTGGCCAACCGGTTGATTTAAGCTTATGGTAGAGTTGATCGCAGCTCATGGCAGAGGCAATCGCGGCACATGGTAGATTCAGATTAACTAGAGCAGGGGTAGCCAATCGGTTGATTGGAGCTTATGCTAGAGTTAATCATAGCTCATGGTAGAGTCCGAGTTAACACCACTTGATTAAAGCTTATGGTGCAGTTAATCACAACTCATGGTAGAGGCAGTCACGGCACATGGAAGAGTCAGATTCAATAGAGAAGGGGTGGTCAACCGGTTGATCACAGCTTATGGTGCAGTCGATCGCAACTCATAGTAGAATCAATCGCGGCACAATGTGGAGACAGATTCAATAGACCAGGAGTGGCTAGCGGGATCATGATAGCTTATGCCGCAGTCGTTCGTAGCTCATAGTAAAAGCTATCGAGGCACATGGTAGAGTTAGATTTACTATAACATGGGTGGCGAACCGGTTGATTGAAGCCTATGGTAGAATTAATCGCAGCTCATGGTGGAGGCAATCGCGGCACATGGTAGAATCAGGTCCAATAGAGCAGGGTGGCAAACCACTCCATTACAGCTTATGGTGCAGTCAACCGCACCTCATGGTAGTCGATCGCGGGAAATAGAAAACACTAGTATCAGTAAATGCATAATAATAATAATAATAATAATTATTATTATTATTATTATTATTATTATATATATAATAATAATTATTATTATTATTATTATTATATGCTCTGCTTTAATCGTGTATGATTTTTTCTATCTTTCCAGAACATGGCCACGGTGACGCAGACCCTATCGCTTGCAAAAGCGCATGTATGGGACTCCAAAGTAACAAATCTGCTAACAGCTATACCAGCTAGGTCTCAGGGTGTGCAGGGTCGATTTCTCTACTTGTAAAACAAATCAGTGCTTCAGAGAGCATGTTAAGCTGTCGGTCCTGTGCCAGATTTGTCTTCAGTCGTATTGTTCTATTGCCGTCCTATCGAGACAGGAGAATGAGGGATTAGAAAGTCCCCTTATCTCCCCGCACACAGACCCGCACTATACTATGTCCTGCGTAGCTGTTCATAGGAATGATCGCCATAGTCGAAGTTCAGCTGGGAGAGGCATAAAGCAACCTATAGTGAGTATAAACATCCTTTACTACTAATTATAATTTTAAAGGAATCGCTTTATCGAACACAGCGTGACACAGAATGGCTTTGTAGTTATATTGGAAAGTACATAACATTCTTACACATAACTACATTATTAATTACTTAGAGAGTCACAATGTAAGAAGCTAGAGCCATTTATAAAATAAATTTAGAACAATTAAATTATAGAACGTACAGATATTTGGCGAACCGCAAGGTCTTTTGTGAGTCTTCGTATTCTTTTATATTCTTTGTTATAAATATCATCCGTGGACGTTTGTGCCATAACCACGGCTTCACCGCACGTTTAACGAAATATAAAGTTTAAGCCATTTTATGACTGAACAATTTCATCCTGATAAACTTTTGTACCAACAATTTCCAATAACACAAGCCCAAACCTTTCAGCTGACGCTGCAAAATTTCAAACAGAATTCGATAGATAAAATGGAACGTCGGCGTTCCTTTCCCAAATTCGAAAAACGTTTAATTTTCATACACAAACACGTTGCTGCTTCATGTTATTGATGATAAGAGTTTAAATTCCGAACGGCATTGACGTTTCTTATTAACAGATTATTAAACGTTGCACAATAATACGTGCACTCCAACTTTTTATTAATTCACGAATACAAATTGCACAAGAGAACGTTTTTAAACATTTGTCACTGTTCTTAATTTGAATTCGTTCTTTTTTAATTGAGTGTTATCAACACAAAGATCGACACTGACACGGCCGTCGGCAAAATGACATGTCGACAATATGTAGACACTATGTTTAAATTGGATTTTTGCTCTGTAACAACAGCACGCACCGGTCTATAATGGGTACAACATTATGCAATATATTACGTGTAAATGTGACTTCGCTAGTTCGCAAACTGTTAACAGCGCATCGCTAGAATATTTGACAGTATATGACACATCAGAAAGTGAATAAAAAAATCAAAATATGACATGAAATATGGGTTGAGTATTTTTAACATTTACGCACATGTAGAGGAATTTATGATGGCAATAAAATAATCTGTTTGAAGTCTATCTAATCTGTATGAAGGGAATTCTATCATAGTAAGCGGAATATAATTCGGGATTAGTGTGAATACGGAGCTGTATGGAGTGTAGAGCTCATGAGAATCGTCTTGTAGGAGGGAGAAATGATTTATTTTTTCATCTATAGCGAAAAGTGTGCGCTGAAACCGACGGTACCGAAATCGAAATTCGTATTTGACACAAAATTTCATAATAGGCAAATCGTTACATTAACTGGAGACTGTGAAACTAGCGCTTCGCTGACGGAGTCGTCCTTTGGAACCTTTTAAATTTGAGAAACTATTATGTTAGTCCGAGCTTCGTTAATCTTTCCTAGTAAAGTTACAATTCGAACAAACAAACAAAAAAATAACTACTGTATATAAGGAGGTTATAAAAACGCTTAAAAAAGAACTGGATTAACCACTTCATCGTGTTAAATTTAAATGACTTTTTTTAAACCTCAAATAAAAAAACAAATCACAAGAAGAAAATAAAACGTTCCAAATTGAAATCTCGGTCATTGTAGAACATTTAAACGTAGAATCGTCTTAGTGAGCTTGGCACGTGTACAAACGGATTTTGGCGGGAAAATTACGCCTACAGTTTACCTAGGCCGTCCTGTAATTGCATGACGTAAAATACATTAAATTAGCCAACTTTATTATTTTATTGTGTACTATTCATTTGTTTATTGATGAGACCCGGTGAATTTGTTTCGCCGTTTCTTCCCAGGACAGTACCTAGGGTTGGAGTGGTGGTAGATTTAATTTATGACGTTCAAAAATTATTTTTTATAATTCTATTTTGAATAAAATTATTTCCATTACTGCTAAATAAAAGCGGCACTACAAGAATTACCTCTCGATATATACTTTGATACGCGAATTCCGGGTGGAGAATCTCGTTACATGCGGTTCCGAGTCGTCAAACTGTAATTTTTTAAATTAATTTATTGGGGGAAATTTAAGGCCCGTGGTGTAAGATAAATATGAAGTAGAATCCTGTGGAAACAGTAACTATACGCCGAGCGTGACACCAAGCATAAAGATTTTCCGCGCTCACATGTCACAAGATTTTCCGTGCTCACATGTCTCTAGATTTTCCCTTTTCAGAAGGTAAATATTTTAAGAGCTTCCAGTTACACGTTTTTCTATAGTATTGAGGTTTAAACTAGCAATTGGAGCTCTGTTCTGTGAGCGAGATGGGACGTACTCTTATTATGGTTGGGAACCGATGAGATGTTTCAGGCGGCAGCCTACCAACTTACCTAACACTAAACCCCCCAAGGGTCGCTTCGGCCGCTTCTACCGCACGCCGTTATACTATAATAATTAGAAAAGTACTTTCTTTCTTATACGAACGGACTTATAAATGGTTGGCGGCGCTGTTGCTCCCGCCTCGACCGTTCTTCGGACTAGCGAAGACTTATGTGTCTTCAGGTTTAGGGAGATGATAGAGAGACAGACCCCCCCCCTCTTTTCCCGCAGATGGGAAGAGATGAGCCAGAATGTTTTGTGGGCGTTACCCTACGATGATTATTTTTGGGACAGTTAAGGAGGAAGCGGCCCCCCTCCTCACACTAGTGGATCGGCGCGCGCACGATGCCGTTTAGGTTGCGGTGGCGTCGGTAAGAATAATTGAGCTCGTTTATTGTTTGGCTTATCAGAGAATGGGAGAAATGGGATTCGAATCGCACTCGAAAAACAACATAAGCCGTGATTAGCACTTAATTTATTATTAGAGCTCTCTACAATCACGATTATATTATCTCTATGGTAATCTAAGCTCTCAGCTTACGAATTCGAACCCGGGCTCATTTCCGTAAGGGGTGTGTGAGTTTGTCATTTTGTCAGTTATATGTTATATCTGCGTTACTATATGCAAGGTTTCATCGCTCGACCGGTAAAAGCGGTGTACAATGCATTTGCGCACATACAAATGTAGCATGTTATTTCACTAGACATGAGCAGTCGGCTATGTTTCCAGCAGAATGTGTGAACTTGACCTTAGCGATGAAATGATAAGAGCAAGGCACTTCAAGCCTTTGGAGCTTTCAAACAAAACTAGATTTTGTAAAAACTACCTTTTGTCCGCAATTTATGTGGAGTGTGTGAAGTGTACTTATAATGATTATTATGTGCGATGTAAGTGGCACATGAGGGTGCACAAAAATCCTTGATATAGTAAATGGAAATTAGTAAGAAATTTGGTACACGTGTATTATAATCTAGAATTATTTTTTTGTGCCTTTATACAATGCTAGACGAAGAAAATGTGACAATTGTAATATTCATATCTCAGCAATATTGCGAATAAAAAGCAACAAATAACATACTCTTATGATTACGCCATCTAGTGCAGCGCACGTAAAAAGCAATCGCTATTATTTGGTAGGAGATGGCGCTAGTTTACACTATGCTCGTTTTGTTAGTACATGTTATCGTTGATTTACAATTTCGTGTCTCTAAACCGTCGGTACAGAATATAAGCAAAATTGTCTAATTTACACTATTTTTAATTAGTCTAGAAAGTTATCATCAAAGTATGCTCGCGAAAAGTGCCCAAGTGCTCTATGGCAGATTGTCAAAATGTAGCGTCAAGAACGAAAAAAGGACAGGATTTCGTATTTTCGTTAAGTACACGTATTTATATATTTATTATTGTAGTCTTTGTGAGTAAATATGGAAAGTAATATCAGGTTTCGATTAACTTTTCGTAAATCATAACTCAACGGATTTTATATTGTAATACAGTAATATTTAGTGGCTCCAATTTTCTAGAAAAGAACATTTCCATTTCCTGTTGTTTTTTATTTTAGTCGAATAATACACATAGCCATGTACTGTTGTTAATGTTCCTTTTTTATATTCAGTTTTAAATTATGATAAATACAGTTATTTACCGGCTTTAAAAATGAGTAAATCTCATTAATTGATATGAATCGTCTTCTTACAATGGCTTCTCCTTCTTTTCTGACGCGGGGAAACGCATTTACGCGCTTTCGCCGGCCCTGGTCCAGTGGTGTGTGGGATTCGCAGCACATGATAGTACCGAATACCCACAAAAACCACCGCGAGTGGCATCAGTGCCGCCCTGAAACAACAAACATCAGCGCACCTCGACGGCTAGTCGGCCCCATAAGGGACCAACTCCACCTCCACAGATGGGGTTGCCCCGCACCACAGGACAACCTCACAGACTTTGGGACAGTGCAGTGGGGGTGAGGTTCCCATCGCCCCTTGCCCCGTGCGCAAAAGCGCCTCCTCCGGTTGCTTTTAGGTTTCCTCTTCTTATAAGAGGGGTACCGAGAGCGATTATTCCTTCTGATCTTTAAGCCCCCTCTTCCTATAGGAGGAGTGCAACGATCTCCTCGGTTCCATTGGCTTCGCCTAGGTACACCCCAGGCTACTAAGCCCCACCGCCACGACAGGGCTTGAACCATGATGGGGACATTGTCTACTCCTCAGGTAGCGGTAAGTAACTTTAGTTAGCCAGCTTAGAAAAGATATTTTTTTTTTAATATTATAACGCGCCTTTACAATGATTATTTTTTATAATCGTAACTATTTATAATAATTCACGACCTCATAATCATCATGATTTTATATTTTGTTATTCCATTGCATAATAGTGAATATTGTCGCCAATATACATCCGCGCTTAAACTAAGTGGACGTACAGATAATGACTGAGATTCTGGGTGGTTCTATGAGGGTGATTAACCTGTACAGCCACCTTGGGTGGGCCGAAAGCTCACAGACCACACTAAATGTAGTCAAAGCATAGTCGACACCTCCCTCCAGTAAAGCGAGGTACACCTTTGGCGGCGCTGACTATGTTCAGCTGCAATGCAGCTTGGTACCACATTTTACTAACAATAACTGTTAGTAATTACGATGAAATCTCAACGGAACAATAACCATGATGTACTATAAAAATTTTATTTAGTAATTCAACCTACATTTTGATGTTCTTTGCAGATTGAAACACCGAATGATGGCAACTATGAATAAGGTTATAATACAAGTTCGATGCTTATTTAGTCAAATAAAGAAGTATTTTAGCTTCTTCTAATTCTTGGTTAACTATACGCTCTATTTGGCGTCACCTCAAATATTTTCCAAAAAATAACTTGATAATCTGGCACATGTTAACAGCCAGAAAAACAGTCATCGACTGTTTATGAAAAAAAAGTTAGGTTGCACTAAAGAATACTTAATAGATTTAAATTGGACTCATAAGCCAAGACCTATCCACATGTGCAAACCCAAAACATTCTAGTCCTTTAGATATTGTCAGAAAAGAGATGTTTGAAGTATCCTCCAGAGGTCAGCAAATTCGCATGTCTACTCACAAGCGGTTTATAAATATATTCGCAAAGTGCTTAATAGATGTTTACCTCATACAAACACGTTACTTGATTGGTGCTAAACTGTTAAAGCAAAACCTGGTTCCACGCAAGAAGCCTTTGATAGATTTTCATAGAATGGAAAAAGATCAAGCAAAATTTTACTGTGTTGCTATGTACGTTGTTTAGTATTTCATGTAATGTCTATCCGCTTATACAATATTCGGACTGGAAACCAATATGAAGATTTGGTTGACATAAGTAGACACGTACACAAATAGTAACGACTCCAATCAAGTCGCTTCTCAAGCGCATGTGCTTTCCACTAGTATCTGCTAATTAATCATGGAAAATTTCTATGGCTTACTTTTCATCAATAGTCTTTACAATAGTCCGACGTGTCCTCCGCAGTAGGGTTGCCCCACACCACAGGAAAACCCCATCTTCTTTGGGATTACAACGGGGTGAGGTTCTCGTCCTAGCCCCTAGCCCCTTGCGTAAAAGCGCCTCCCCCTGTCGCCCTTTTATCCCCTCATCTTATAAGAGGGGTATAAAGAACAGCCCCTCGGTTAAATTGACTTCAACCAAGGTGTCTGGGTTCGCCTCAGGCTTCTGAGACCTACCGCCACGATCAAGTAAACCATAGTGGGGAGAAACAGTTGAATCTACCTATGGAAATACCGAGCCAAAACTGACTTAGAAAAAGGCACTGGTCGACTAGTGCTGGTGACATAGACTACAGCCTCCTAAGACCTTATCAGACGATTACCGGAGAAGTGTAACAACGACAATTGGAAACCCTGATGGTAAAGGTAACCGTTAAACCAACGAGGCTGGTCGATTGCTCCAACCCGATACGACAACGACAAAGTTACAACGTCCTCCTTTACGACAATGTTAGACCAATGACACAACAAATGACAACGTTAGAGCCTATACTTCAAGACAGACGTCTTGAAGTATAGGTTCTAACGTTGTCATTTGCTAAATTGCTAAATTGGGAGAGACTCCAAAAGTTTTCTTCAAAAGATTACCGTTACTTCATTTGGACAATCTGATTAGGAAAGAATACAACTCTGAAAATGCAGTCCAAATCGCCATCAAGTATTTGTATTTGATTTTGATTATCACTCTCACAAATTCTTCAGCAAAAGGAATCAGTGAACTTGGCAGATATGAAAGGGCGAAAGTATGTGTATGATAGGACATGTATAGTGCTTCATAATTTTTCTTCCTGCTATCTTAACATTTTCGTATTCAAGTGCAAATGTTGCAGTTTATTCGGGTCACCGAAACATCGGAAGTCACAATTTAAGCTTTTGTCGGATCTTGAACACTTTGTATTTAAACACAAAGTGCTAATTAATTTAAATCATAACAATTGTAACGATATGATATAGTGGTTAGTGTCGCCGATTAGAGAACCGGCTCTTCAAATCTCTCTTGACTAGTAATTTCTCAAACTTCAAAAAATTTTATAATGTTTTTTTTTTTTTTCAGGAGAACACACGATCAATTAGAGGCTTTTTGCGACTACGAACGTCAGTATAATTAATGCCGATGTGTTATCTATGGGCCATCGGCTCCCGCACTAAACAGTTAAATTGTACACTTAATTAAAATTAAGAAAATTTACACACCGCAAATATCCATCGAGCAAGCACTATTATCTTTTACTTTTATGCTCCAATTAAGTACCACTAGAGAGGAAAAGTTGAGGAACTCTATGGGCGTAGAGGATCATTGAAAGACCACTGCCCTTTTGCCTTATATTCAAAAAATATGACTACCTCTTAAAAACAATATTGACACGACAAATAACATACATAAAATTGCTTCTGTGGACGTTGGTAAACAAAACGCTTATTGTCAAGTGGCCCAACTGCTCGTTTGCCTCCTATTCTACAAAAAAGCAAGTAGTTTAGTCGTTAAATAGAAAAAAAGCAAGAAAAGTCAGTTTTAAGCTGAGCATTGAACTTTCACGTTAGATGAAATTTTTATGACCGTCCGTCTAGCCGAGCAATTTGTGTAAAAGCGAGAAGATTAATTAAACATTTTCTTTTTTTTTGGGTCCCGTATCCAATGGGTAAAAGCTGGACCATATTGTTAACACTCCCGTGTCCATTTTGAATGAAAATATTTTCACTTCATTTAAACTAAGTACATACACATGGCCGACATTAGATGATATTACAAACTTTAGTTGCAAATAAAGAATCGATTTTGCACGTTCCGTTCAGAAGTAGTGAATATGAAGCAATTGTGTGATGTTAAGTGCTACAAATTGAATAGAAAGAAAAATGAAATATTTGCTCATAACTCAAAAGACATCAACAAAAGAGCAAATATAAACAACACACACTGACAATAACGTTAAAATACATTAGGATTTTAAAACATAATTTAATATTTATTTTTCTACATTTTAATAGTAACCAGTGAACGGACTCTTATAGTATTAAATTTTTGAGTATTTGATGGACGAATTTGTCAAGAACAATAAGAGAAATGTCCGAAAATATAAGTTAAATGATCAAAGTTTGTTCGCTTCAACTTGTGTTAATATTTTTTTAATAAATAAATCTAGACCTATGTAGAGTTTCTTTGGCACGAATATACCTATTTATAGCATTCAAAATTATACTTTCTATACTGATAAATAATATAAAGCTTCGCCTATACCTCAGAGCTCGAAGACAAACGTCTTCAATCAATGCGTTCCCCCCGTGGCGACTTACGGGGCCGAAACATGGCTTCTTAGTCCAGGTACGCAACTTTGCGGTAGTTCAGCGGACTATTGATGGTGCTATGTTAGGTGTTTCCCTGTCCGACAGAATTCGTAATGAAGTCATAAGGCAGAGAACTAAAGTATCCGATATCACGCGACAAATAAGCTCGCTGAAGTGGCAATGGGCTGTTCACACACTCAGAAGAACAGATGGCTGATGGGCCAGTAAAGTTCTGGAGTGGAAGCCGCGTCTAGGAAAACGAAGTGTTGGTCGACCGTTCTCCAGGGGTCACCGTGCAGTCCGGTCCGGGATGGATGCGAGGAGCAGGAGATCGGTCGTCTTGGCGTCCATTGAAAGAGGCCTGTGGCCAGCAGCGGACCGATAAGGGCTGATAATGATGATGACGAGGAGTTTGTTTATTTGAACGCACCAATCTCTGGAACAACTGGCCAGAATTAAAAACATACTTTTGTGTTGAATTGCCCATTTGTCGATGAAGTATACATAACATATACCACGACACCACAACTAACAGGACCGGAGTTATGCGGGTGAAATATTAATATAATTGTGCCTTTTACGTAATCAATATTTTTTTCCACTACAAAAGCCAAAAATACAGCCGAATCAAGTATTCTTTTTTAGAAATTTTAGATGTAGATATTAGAATAAAATTGGGACTGCATAGCGATACACAAGGGATAGAGAAATAAATCATAAATAAAGGATAAAGGAGAAGCTTTACAGCACCCGTGACAATGATTGATGTAAAGTTTCTGAAACGTCGGGCTAGTTAAATAATTAAATAAGCCGCGAAAAAATCTGTAAAACTAATTTCATTGTAATGAGTAACATTACATTATTAAGACATGGATAAATATACCTTTTTAAGAAGTTCTTCACATATAACATTTAAATAACTTCTCACTATTATCAATAAGTATAACATTTAAACATCTCCTCACTATTATCAATAAGTGTAATATTTAAATATCTCCTCACTATTATCAATAAGTGGTACATTTAAATATCTTCTCATTATTATGAATAAGTATGATATTTAAATATCGTTTCACTATTATCAATAAGTATGATATTTAGACATCTTCTTACTATTAATAATAAGTATGATATTTAGACATTTTCTCACTATTATCAATAAGTATGATATTTAGACATCTTCCCACTATTATCAATAAGTATGATATTTAAACATCTTCTCACTATTATCAATAGGTATGATATTTAGACATCTTCTCACTATAATCAATAAGTATTATATTTAAATAAAAAAGTACTTTTAAATGGTATAAAATAAAGAAAAGTATGTTTGTAGAATACAAATACTTTATATGCGAAAGCTTGTATGTTATTATTGCTTCGCGTTTAAACTGCTGAAAAGGACTGCAAGCATATCGTAAATTTTATGTAATTTGGCTTAAACATAGCTTGTATTAACATAAAAAATACCTTTTTATCGCGAAGCAATTTATTACCATGGGATATCTATTTTTTTTTATAGAATAGGGAGGCAAACGAGTATTCGGTGCCTTTTTCCCTCCCCCCACCGCCCCCTAATGGGTCACGGGCTACTCACAAACAGCACGAAACGCGACACTGAAGATGTCATTTTACGGCGGTATTATGTGCGCGAGTCTTCCCCGGTCGTGATGGCCCAAATCCGTTGCATAGGAGGATGTAGTGTCATGCACTATCCATGGTACTACCTCCTCCCAAGCAACATGGTACTACCTCTTCCTAAATTTTTACGCCAATGAAACCTCTAAGCTCTGGTAGGTAAACTTACAAATTACTGAATGTATTTTCATATAGTTTTCGCCAGTACATCGATTGTTTCCCTATATCTTAGAAGTATTTTTAAAACGTATGTAAATTTTCTGAAAATACATGGTAGTTGTTAAGTTCTGGCGAAAATAAATCCGTCGTAAAAATTTACTGAAAACATATAAAAGAAACTGATTGTCTGTAGGTCGGTTTACGGGTGATATAATTTTACGTGATGATGGTTCTCTAATTCATCTGTAAACATATCACTAGATGGAGTGAATGAGTCCACTTGTTACGTTCTCTTACTAGCAGGCTGATTTAGAACATTACTATCACTCGGACGTAACTATGATGTAATACTTTTTCGTGCATGCATGCAACGTTATCAATTTACAAGAAGTTAGTACACACCTAACGCTGTGGCCTATCAGCTGCTACGTTAATTAGAAAAATAGCCATTCATGGTACAATAAAAAATTGTTAGCAAATTCCGCGTTGCTGTCTCGAATACACGTAATGCCCAATATTGTTTATGATCTTTTAACGCTGTGCGGTTATTGACTGCCCGTGAAATTACCGTCGTAACAGCGCGAAATGGCGGCAAGCCTGTCAAGATGGCGGCGTACGGGAAATTATTACTTTGACATTTTACAGATTATGTTCATAATTTTATATGCGGCTGTGCTTGTATTTTTGAGCGTTCATTTTTTGTATTATACTTAAGTTTTGGGTACAATAATAATATAATAGACTTAATAGATTTTAAATTACTTTCGATGTGTGACTAATTATGTTTATCCAAGGAGGCAGGTGTTGTGTAAATATATCTATTATATTTTTAAAGTATAAGGAGGAAAACGAGTGGCTCAGAACCTTAGACATCTGTATAACTAATATTGAGATGTGTTGCCCTGTTACCATTCTCCCTCCAATGGGAAACTCGACGGTATAGCCATAAGTTTGTCGCGGTGTCCCGCCTTAGGTTACTATTTTTGATACCAAACCAAACAATTTACTTAAAGTGAAGCGGTTGTGCTTCCTATTAATGCAATCTGCGTTCTCTTTACGAGAACAAAACACATTAAAACTTTATACGGTATTTGCGAGATTTAAAAAGTCCCGAGTGTGTCGTCGCTCGGCGGCCGTCGGTTGGCCCTCGTAAATCTATTCCAGACTCCGCCCCGGTGTTCGTGAGATTGTTCTACACGAACAATCTAATTAGAAACGTCGAGTGCCGAGGCTTTAGATTTTTTTTATTTTTACAGTGGAAAAATGAATAGTCGGAGTACAAGGATCCTTGTATTTTCCGACGCTCATAAATAACCAAACAACTGGAGCCTATGTATACTTTAAAGTGCAGAATTTCCAGAACATTTTTTTCAAAATTATCATTATCAAGCCAATTTGAAACCGTGACTTCGTTTTTATGTAAGGACCAACAGTTGTCGGACACAATAGATAAGTCTGGTATTTTACCGAGTTATTGTAGTTTCGCTATTTTGTCATATAATGTGGCTGTTGGTTCATATGTGATAACTAAGGAAGAGTAAAAGAACCAAGTTATAAGTAAAAAAATCAATATATATTATAAAACCTAGACCGAAAATCTGCCCGTCGTATGTGATCGATTTCCTCAATATCTATTGAACGAATTTTTAAGCGGTTTTCGCTTATGGATATAATATTTCCGAGGCAGGTATTCGTAATAGTATAGTATAGGAAATTGACGCGAGGCGACGTCGTCACGGGCGACGTGGCTGTTCGTTAGTATCTAATACATTTCATTGTCTAGCACCTGTAACACACCTGTTTTAAGTAACTTACAGTATTAAGCACGGAAGCTAATGTGGTGTGATAAGCCCACAGGTTTCATCCCGCCATTTAGTATAAAGCTATACAAATGAAAGCTTTCGCGTTAGCTTTTCAAGTTCATACCAAATCCCGTGTGGCATTAATTAGCTGGATACTTGTTTGAATCGGATTTGTTTTCACAAAGGCACAACGTGGCTCGCTCGTGGGAATCGTAGGATAATTTAAACGGTTTACAGTTTCTTTGTAGAACCGACGCCTGGATAAACACAACGTCGGAGCTTTATGAGGATTATAAATATCCGCATTATGCAGATGGGTCTATGCTCTATTCTGACGGAATTGTCCAGTGCACCTACATCGGTTTCTATAAGAGAAATCGGGCGAAGGTATCGAGGAGATTCTGGTCGTGGGGGACAGGAAGGAGGGGCTCCTTTCCCGCAGATGGGAAGGATGCATCCTGATAGTTATTTAGGATTAATCGTGGGGGCTGGAGGAGTTCGTTCAGCTATCTAGACTGGCGGGAACCATTACCACCCTTCCACCACTGGTGGGTAGTACGAATCTCTCTGATTGGTTGTTGTGATTACAAACCACCCCAAAACCCGACTTTACTGCCACTTTTCTGTAGTACTAAGCAGATAAATAAATGACTCATCCTTGCCCCCCCCCCCCACTATAAAATATCACCAGTGGGTGGCTGTCATGTGCTTAAAAAACGCTGCAGACGGCAGAGAGGGCCAGAGAGGGAGAATATGGAGATGGGAGGTGCAACTTATACTGCCTCCATAACTGGGACCAGGGATCAGGCGCGGAACCTGACTCCATTGCATGAGGCCCCGACGTCGGAGAGGGCCGATGTAGGTTGTCGCATTGAGTGCGGTTCCCGTGCGGGACTGGTTAGTCGGTGAGGTGCCCTGTTGCTAACAGATCTGGGGCACCCTTACAGATGCGGCAGACGGCACCTGCGGGGTTTTTGAGGGTAAGCGGTGTAACCGCGAGCCGAATCCCAAAATGACCGGTGACACTGTTTAAAGCACTTCCCCGCGAAGAAAAAACAGACTACTATATGACTCCTCGTTGGACCCTACATACTATAAAATATGTGGTGCTTACCAAGTTGATGGTGACGATGAGCTCGTACTGCTGATGCTTGTGGCCTTTCTTCTTCTTCCCCTGAGGTGTCTTGGCTGCGGCCGCCGCTTGCTTAGGAGGAGCGGTCTTCGCTGCCCCCTTCTGTGCTGACGGTTTGACCGGCGTCTTCGGACCGCCTTTTGTTGAGCCTGGAGTTATTGTATCTGTTACTTTTTTAAAACTATAATATTAGAATTTACGACCGGCTGTATTAGAACTATAATATTAGAATGTAACTAACGGAGCCACATGGTGGTTGATCCGCGTGTTACTCCAGAGGTCGCGGGTTCGAATCCGGCCTAGGTCATGGATTTTATTTATATGTTTATATATGCATTATATGTCTTTCTATAATAAAAGTATATAAATTTCCTAAATTCTTAAAAATATTAAATATATTTCTGTTGCCTAGTACCTGTAACACAAGTCCTTACGGTACTTAGCACAGGACTGGGCTAACGCGGTGTGATAAGTCCACAGTTATTATTATTATTATTATCAAATATACGGAGCAATAGGCCGGTTTAGTAAGAGGTAGGGCCGTGCGTGGGCCGGTACGAACGGGGAAGTAATTCTAGATAACACGACGCCGCCGTAAAGCGACAGGCCAGCAATATATTTACAATGCCCGATACTCTCACCTTTTTGACATGGTTGCGATGACTTTTGACCAGCTGCATTCTTCTGATTGACGTGACCACCACCATCGGCTGGCTTGTTCCGCGCCTGTAAGCAAAACTGTGAATTCATGACCTTGCTACCTCAGACAACCGAAGGTACACATGCCACGAGGAATACAACATGTACAGTAGTGTGATTATATCAATAACTCTACATTTGCTAACGCAGAAATAAATGCAGGCTGGGGTAAAGCGGTGACAGGTGGTAAACCGAGATCTTTTTCTCTTTCTAGTCGAGGCAGCTGGAGATCGGGTGTTTATGGTATCTAGTGATACTATCTGATCAGTGGACTGGTCGCTGGAGATGCGTTTCGTGTAAGTATTCGACAGTTGTAGTCAGCTGTAGTCAGCTGTAGCTACTAATGGCGGCTGTTTTTCCGATTTTGTAGTGATCGCTTTGCTGTCTCGCTTCGTGCGGTTGAGTTTGTGGTCCATTCGTGGGGAGGAGGAAAGGAAAGCAGCGCATCTGCAGGACAATAATTCCAACGTCCATGGGCATCGGTAGTCGTTAAAAGGTTCTATTCTTTCAGTTGCCCCCTTTAATATAAAAAAGTACCTTAGAGAATTTTACTATCTATGTTTAGCAATAACACGAGTCGGAGACTACTTGTGACGGCTTCCGACACTTCCGCTGAGCGTTCGGTTACCGAACAGACCGGAAGCTCATACGTCACGCCGACATGCCCGCTGCTTGAGGCGGCCCTAGACGAATTAATTATATTGCGCAAAATTACGAATGGTGATGTATTATTGACCTTCTAGGATTATTGAAGACTGTGCAATGATGGAATGCTATTGAGCTTAATTTTCCTTCGCAATGTTTTATTACAAAATTTACATACTCGTGCACATTAGCATTAAGTCGAAACGTCCCTTTACGTCAATTTTGTTTACTACTAGCGGTCCACCCTGACACTGCCCATGACAAATGAATCAAAAACTAAAACTATTCCTCGGGTATCATCAAAAACTGAAACTATTCCTCGGGTATCATCAAAAACTAAAACTATTCCTCGGGTATCATCAAAAACTAAAACTATTTCTCGGGTATCATCAAAAACTAAAACTATTCCTCGGGTATCATCAAAAACTAAAACTATTCCTCGGGTATCATCAAAAATTAAAACTATTCCTCGGGAATCATCAAAAACTAAAACTATTCCTCGGGTATCATCAAAAACTAAAACTATTCCTCGGGTATCATCAAAAACTAAAACTATTCCTCGGGTATCATCAAACTATTCCTATGCAATGATGAAAACCTCATGATCACCACATCAAATCTACAAAACGTATGTTACGTTCTGTAGATTTTCAAATACTCTATCTCATACAGACAAACAGCTTTTGGTGACTTTGTTTCATAATAAGGACTGGTGAGAAAGGATCGCTAGATTCACACTGGCTTTGCCCGTTCATAAAATATACGATAAAAGGTTCCTTGGGAATCCGTTACTTATAAAGAAAATTACGCTGTTGTCAGTCTGGAATTATTGTTAGTTATAATAAAATATACACATGTTATCGAACTCCGTAAAAAGTGTCCGTCTGTATGTGTTTGATTTTCTTAAAATCTACAAAACGTATTTTCATGCGATTTACGAAGGAGGTTTTAGTGTTCAATTCTTTTAACAATCCGGCCTCCGTTATTCACGGGTGAACTCGCGGCGGGTTGCTGGTTTTTTTCTATATTGATAATGAAGATTTTGGGCAACTCTTAAAGCATCTGAAGGACTTTCAGGGTACGTTGCTCATTCGCGATTGCCCAATCTGATACTTAGTAATATGAAGTGCGGGGTATCCAAAGCAAAGAATTACTACGGCTGATAATCATTATGATAGTATTTGGACGAGATCTTGATTTTATAACAAACAACACTTTAATTTAAATCTACGGCGATCAAACTTCACCTTGTGTTTCATTAAAAAACAAAAAACCACAACAACGTACGCCATTTTGTCTAGCACATAAACTGTATGCGGTCGTTAATGGTTTTTGGCTTTTATTGAAACAATACAGCCAGTTAGAAGTCGTAAAGCCAGCGACTGTGAAACCAGCTATAAACAACAAAAATAGCTGTTACTATAACGACGCATGAATTGATAGATTATAATAAATGAACCATGTATTATTTGAAACAATTTTCTTTTCTTGACTTTGCTCAATGCTGGCGGAAGTGCCCAGTGCAGATTCCTCGGTTACTGTGAGACACTTCGAGCGGCGGTCTAGGTGAGATTTCGGTCGATAGGGGGACCCATCTTTCCCCCAAAGAAGGGAAGGATGCATCCCGATAATTATTTAAGATTAGCTAAAGTAACTATAATCTTGGCCGAGGAGACGGGATCCCCACGCGGTGGCTTCAGTTGGCCTGCCAATCACGAGGGTATTTTTAATACCTACTGCTGCTAGCATGTTAGCCTCGCGTACACCTTTTAGTAGCAGTCGTTTGCCCTACTATAAAAGAACCGTTCAAGTCTGTGACGGAACGCGCACGAATGGTCCCGTAGGTAAATTAATTATTTCATTCTGTTTTTTAATGTTTGTTGTTATAGCGGCAATATTAATAATAATAATAATAATTGAGGACTTATAATAATAATAATAATAACCGTGGAGTTAGCAGAACACGTTAGCCTAGTTCTGTGTAAGTACCGTAAGGACTTGTGATACAGGCACTAGACAGCGGAAATATGTTTCATATTATTATAAATTTAAGAGATTTTATATATTTAAGATTTTATTATATAAATACATATTATACACAGATAAACATCCATGACCTCTGACGTAACATGCAGACTAACCGCCACGTTACCAACTGAGCCAGCCGGTCGTCCAAATACATCATAACATATAATATAATCATAATTATTTTGGCGCGAACAATGTTGGAGACAAAAGATAGTTAATCAATAATTTTCACGATTATCGCCGAGATTGTGAGCATTGATTATTGTACCACTATTTAATGTGGACAACTAAAAAGAATATTGCACTACGATCGAATACCTTTTAATTTTAATATCAAGGGGGACAGACGAGGAGTCCGAGCCGATAATTATAGTAGACGAAAGGTATATTCGAAAATAGGTAAAATATATTTAATTGTGGTTTGTTTAAATTTTATTTTACTAAATGCAACTAGGGGCAAATGAGCAATGGGTGCCTCTTGACTACTACCCATGCTCATGGACATTCGCATTACTTGCTGACATACAGATGTGTAGCCCTCCTTTTCTACTCACCTCCAATGGGCCACCCGGCTACTCACAAGCTGTCATTATATTTTTCAGTCATCGACGACCGGCTGGCTCAGTTGGTAACGTGGCGGTCGCGTGTTCGAAACCCGCCTGGGTCGTGAATGAAACAAATGTATTATATGTATTCGTGTGATAAAAATCTTAAATATATAAGATTTCTTAAATATATAAAAATCTTAAGAGTACATTCTAGTACTTGTAACACAAGTCCTGACGGCACTTAGCACGGGACTAGGCTAACGCGGTGTGAAGTCCATAGATGTTATTATTAAATTACTCTAAATGAATGATGACCGACCGCAAATTGAAGTTTGTCAAAGTTTTAAAACGCTGATGCCGGCACCTCCTGTTGGTACGGAAGTCCGATTTACAATTGGCCGGGTTTTTTGTATCCCGTGTGGCTCAATCACAAAAGTCCTTCCACAAGCTTCAAATATCGCACAGCGTCTAATGGGTAAATGTTACACTTGATAATAGTGATGTACGGTGAACGTGACCATGCCCGTTCCGTTTTGTCTCCCGTTCGCAGCTACGTCGTGTATGGGG
>JAFELO010000564.1:130263-183295 GCA_017140195.1 Eumaeus atala | reverse complement strand
CCCGACATCTTCCCGTCACAATAACGAGAACAGAGACACAACCACAAAGAACAAAATGAAAACAACAAACCCGATTCCCGCAGGGATAACACCAACTTCGAGAAATGATGCTTGTCTAGACTTGCCTGAAATAGTATTACTACTATTTAGTCAGTCCTCCAGTAACATTTCATTGCAGGTCAATGTAACACGACAGTAGTTTTCATGCTACATTGCAGTCGATATACCACTCGCTGACATGATACCACTTTAAATGGCTATATTATCGCGTTTCATGCGGTTTGTATGTAGCCACTGGCTCAAGTCTTCCTATGCGTTTCTCTGTCTAATCGATGTACTTAAATTATAAGAAATATAGAGACTAGTCCCGCAGACTGCGATTGTCCATTGGTGTACTTGTAATCACTTAAAATTAGGTGAACCTTCAGATCGGTTAATTTGAAGCGGCAAACTGTCAGTCTTGATCTTAGGGACTACCAACGCCCATAGACATCCGCATAATTGTTACGTAGATGTGCTGCTAACGCGCCCTCATCCAACATAGCTGCCGCTTTGCGCCACTACCATTTGAGCATTGAAGGAATGGTAGTACTTCTTATTATTTCCAACAAGCTTAGTAACAATACCTACCACGCAAATTTGGTCGGTATGACCGGCGAGGTGCCTCTAGCTCACAGAAATCCACTGTATAGTGACAGCTATATTGTGGCGCCGTTTCGCATTGACAGCTATAGCTGTATAGCTGTCAATACGCAACAGTATACTGTTGCCCCGTATATTGACAGCTATATTGTGGCGCCGTATATTGACAGCTATAGCTGTATAGCTGTCAATACGCAACAGTATACTGTTGCCCCGTTTATTGACAGCTATATTGTGGCGCCGTATATTGACAGCTATAGCTGTATACTGTGGTGCCGTAAAGTGGAAGGGATGGCAGCGTACCTGCATTACAATAATGCGATAAAAATGCTGAAGAAGTGCGATGGTATGGTAGGTAGGCTGCGATTTCCCGTTTGTCCCCCTAAGCTACTGAAATAAATATTCCAATACTTCAATTAGTTATGAATTTACAAACGCAATCTTCAATCTTATCTTTATTACTTTCATTTCAGAATTCATGGAAATGATGACCGGAGACTAAAGTCTTTGAAGAACATTAAACAAAAGCCGAGGATGGGCACTAGTGATTGCAATATAATATTTTAAAGTTATCGTAATTTTTATTTTCGGAATAAGTTCCTATCGACACACTATCAAGGTCTGAAGGAAATATTTATATTAATAGGAAATACTTCTTGATGGAAACTCATGTTAACATTTGAATAAATAAATACAATTTAATATATACTTTTTATTCATTTTTCAATTTATATATTTTCCCGTTTTACCTGATGATGATAAGTCGATACCGATCTTAAATGTAAGTTGAAATATTTGTGAAAAAAGTGTATAAAATTTATTTATTTAATCAAGTGTTGTTGTTATTAATACTAGTAGCCTGGTGTGACCACTGCTGGGCAAAGGCCTCTATACTCCATTTCCACCGCTCTCTGTTTAGAGCTAGATAGGCCCAATCCTTCCGGAAGGAGTCCAGCCAATATGCTTTTTCTCAAATAAAGTCATTCGTTACGAGGAAAACATAAAGACAATGGTGTGCTATCTGACGCGCATTTGTATATTGTAGTATTGTAGCAATCATATTTTGCTACTTGAACATTTTATAAAAGAGTATATCTGTCACCTTTGACTGTCAGACGAGAGGTGTGATCAGTGTCGAGAAATGTCACCCTTTTCCTCTTTAGCGTGGCTTGGTCGACGGATTGATTTGACGCTGACGCTATCTGCCTTCAGCAAATGATACTTAAATAGTGTCCTTTCCTTTCCACCCGGGAACCTATATTTTCCAGCCAGGACGCCCGAAGTATTAATAAATTGAAATTAAAAGGGTGAGTTCATGATTTCTTGCCGACGCCATGTTTCATATCTTATGTTTTTCCTTTACAGAATAAGGGGAAAACAATAGGTAACTACCGCCGCCCATAGACATCCGCATGACCCGAGGTCGTGCAGGCGCGTCGCTGTCCTTTAAGATGGGAGTAAGCTCTTTGCTTGAAGAACTCCAAATCATATCGGTTCGGAAATACCGACGGTGGCAGCTGGTTCCACATCGATGTTATGTTATACTTCGAAAAGTCTTTGTTAATGTTAAAATGTCTTAATTCTTTTGAGTTGCACATTTTGATATAGTTATGTAGATAGATGATCTGTATGGCTGTTAATTTGATAGACCGTGTCGTTAATGTCTTAGTTTTGATAGTATATGGCACATGTGAAAATTGATCTTTAAATTCTAATTAATTGTAACTGAGTTTATATATTGCCTCATTTTAGTTGGCGCATGAAGCCAAGAGATTGCGAATCTTATTGGTTGTGTGTTCTTTTTCAGAGCTCTACTTCCCTTTTCCTTCTTTAAATTTGGATGTAATATGAAGATAAGTTATCAGTATAATCTTCAACTATTGAAGTTGAGGATTGAAGAACAATCCGTCTGGGAGGATTGAAATTGATACTTCTACCCAGATAAGACTTCACTTTTTACTAACCAATATCGAAAATTGTATTCATTCCAATATTTGTTTATTGTACTACTTTAAGTTTGTACATGATTATGAATGTGGAGGGACAATGATGTAAATAAAAGTCTAACGAGGTTTAACAGTCCCTCTACCCCCTTTTCTTGGTGATCCCTTTTACAGAATTTAATGAAATTGCAGCAGTATGAGGCGACAAACGAGCAGCCCAGTCTGTCGTTGAGTACCGACGTCCATACACATCCACATAATTGCTATGCAGATGTGTTACATTCCTCCCCCTCTCCCCACCAATGGACAAGTGATGTACCGCTCCGGCTGTGCCGGCCCAATTCCGCTACAACGTAGCATGGCACTACGTCACACTAAAAGAGTTATCTATGAAATGTAGGCCAATATGCTTTTTAAAATTTTACAAAACTCTCATTATAACTAAGCTGTATCTGTTGATTGAAGAGGGCTTTAAAGCCCTGAATATACACACAAAATAGTAAATAAAACAAAACTTAAATAATAAAAAAGGCACAGGAAAAGATTGAACCAGTTCTAAATCGATGTCAGATGTTGAGATAAAGATCAGAAGTGGGTTTGTAGGTCGAAGGACACATTTACATAACAGTTTCGAGAATCACCAGCATTGGGAGGGATTTGGACAGCTTTTAGATTATTAGCGTCTTGCCACATGTTCTGTTGAGCTTAAATAGTTAAATTTATATTTTCGCTACTAGGATTCATGGTTTTTTTAAATAGTTTATGGCACAAATGAGAAATTGGAGCCTTTTGACAACTAACGATGCCCATGGATATCCGCATTATTGTTCTCATGCAGATGCGTTGTCCTCCTTTCCGCTTCCCCTCCAATGGGCCACTGGAACGCATACCGCCCCAATCAGCATTTCGCGACGGTGTCATTAGTGCGAGACGTACTTCACCGGTCGTGCTGACCCCATTCCGCTACAATGCAGCATGAGAGTACCCTCTCACTCGCTCATACTATACAAAAATGTGTTTTTAGGCCACACGATGGAAGTAAAACTTCTTTAGTTACGATACGTAACTGGCCATGAAACAATACCAAGAATAAATTAGAATAAAATCGAAAAAGGCTCTTCTTTCTACAGTAACATACGAAACTTGGTTCTCTATCTCTCTCTTTCTATCTACACTAACTTAAACATTGCCCATTGGAGGGGAAGAGGAAATGAGGGCAACGCAGCGGCATGACAATGCCGCGGATGTCTATGGGCGTCGGTAGTCGTCAAAACGCATCTATTTCTCGTGTGCTCCTACATACTATATAAAAATCACCCTCTCAATTTCCGTTGGCTCGTTGCCATAACGCTCGCATTGACTTGTTCTAGTGAGCTTACTCCTCCCCAAAACTACTACTCTACTCCCCAAACCAGGCGTGTGTGAAGTAGCTTTACTATATGAAGTGGATTGGTAAATGCTCATGATGATTTACTGCTTCAAACGATTCCATTTGAAATGACTACGGCAATACGTGGGTATTTATAGATGGATTTGGACACCAATAGAACCGTTTCAATGCATTATTCTATCCCCTGTATGTGGTAATGGGGGTAAGTGAATTTGTATGTTTTTCTAAGTGATAGAATAGGATTACGATGTAATGGGGCAAACGAGCAGTTGGAGCCTTTTGGTCACTACTGACGTCTATAGACATCCGCATAATTGGTGTTGCCCTAATTGGTGTGTTCACGGGCGTCGGTAGTCATTGAAAGGTTCCAATTGCTCGTTTGTTTGCCTATACTATGAAAAAGAAATCAAACATAAAATTGAATAACTATTGTAAATGTAATAAAAATGAACCAGTTTCAAAAACGGTCACGGTCCAAAGCCTTCGTTGATACTTTTTTATTTCACAATTTCTTTGTTTTAAAGCAACTGATTTTGATGATATTTTCACTGTTCGCTAAGCTGAAATGAATGTAAGTAAATCCAAAAGAAATATCAAAAATTTCATAAATATTGGTGGACAAACATAAATGCCAGGGCTGATTACATACATACAGACCGAAACGACGAACTTAAAAAAGATAGGTAAACAAAATCTATTACTAAGTTCTATCATCATTTCGAGAATAGAACGCCAAAATTGAAATCATTCGAACTGATAGAATTTGTGTGCCCCCTCACCTAGAACTTTCTCTCAATGCTCTCAATTCAAACAAAATCTCAACAATGGAAAGAAACGAAATTCGTGCTGTGAAAAAGTTTTACGTTTTAAAAGGGAAAACAGAAACCCGGATGAATGTCAAGTTAGACTTAGGTAATACTGCTCCTGCATTGAGTACAGTTCACACCTGGGTAACTGATTTTAAATGTGGGAGACAGAGCTGCGAAGACGCCGACAGGTCTGGCCGTCCAAATGAAGTCACGAATCCGGACATGATCAAAAAGATTCAAAAAATCGTTTTGAATTATTAGCGCTTAAAATTGCGGCAGATATCAGAGATGATAAGAATTTCATCTGGATGCGTTTTTAACACTTTGCACCAACATTTGCCAATGAAAAAGTATGCGCGCAATGGGTGCCGCGTTTACTTACTGTTAACCAAAAGCAACGTCGAGTGGACGATTCGTCGGAGTGTGTGGCGCTGTTTAAGCGTGATACTAACGATTTTTGCGGCCTTATGTGATAGCAGATGAAACATGGATACATTATTATACCCCTGAAATAAAAGAACAATCTAAGCAGTGGTCTGAGAGCGGAAAACCTGCGTCGAAGAAAGCAAAAAAGGTTTTGTCGGCCGGCAAAGTGATTTTTGGAATGCCCGAGGAATTATTTTAGTGGATTATTTGCAAGGAGGGAAAACAATAAATGGAGAGTATTATGCAAGCTCTCTGCAAAAATTTTGTGAAGAAATCCGTAAGAAACCGCCTTATTTAGCCAAGAAGAAAGTTTTGTCCAATCATGACAACGCCCCAATGCACATATCAAAGGTTGCAGTTGCCAGACTCCATGAATTGCGGTTCGAATTGTTACCGCATGCTCTATTTCTCAGATCTGGCCCCATGCGACTTCCACTTATTCCCTAATCTCAAGAAATGGTTCGGTGATCGAAGTTATTGTAGATGAGTATTTTGACGGGTTAGAGAAAACATATTATCATACAGATGTAACGGCATTGGAGAAGCGCTGGACTAAATGCATCGAGGCAGAAGGAAAGTTCGTTGAAAAATAATATTATTTTAAATAGATTATTAAAGTTTTTCTTTGTCGTTTCGGATACTTCGGATCAATCACCCCTCACACATACGGCTATAAAATTCCGTATACTTGTTTGCAAGATCTAACATATCATCATATGTGAATATTATGCAATTCCGATAAAATTATACACATACACGTTGAATTGAAGACCTGCTTTTTTGAAATCGGTTAAAACATAGACAAAAACGGAATATTGTAGTGACGCTTGTTCGCGTTACCAGGAAGAACATATCGACACATCATTCGCCAAAACTCATCGCTCAGGCTGTAACGGGAAAAATTAAAACTATATTCCCGGAAAAAAAACTGCCCCCCTTCAGACGCAATCAATTAAAATATACAAATATTTCTAAGGAATTAAACCAATACAATCTAACTCTAGAATTCTTTGATTAAAACATAAAATCAACAAAGCACATCTGTTCTGTATATTTTAACATCCGTTGCTTCCTTTAAATTAGTTCAGAATGCTGATTGTTGCTAGTTTTAGTAAAAAAAACTACGCATATTCAACCATCACAGTAGGATTTTTATACTTAATTTAACTTATTCAAACTTACCTTAATTCCATCGATTATATTTTTCTACTCAGCATGATCATAATGCTTCTACTGCTAAATTCTACTGTAAACAGCAGATGATTCATGACATAATATTTGACAATGATTTTTTATTTTTAATTCTTGTTAAAAGTTTTATATAATAGTTAAGCTGCTAGGTCCAGACCACGAACTTATCATAGAATAGTTATATACACAGAGTATCTATGTCATCAGAAGCGAGTGATTCATAATGTTACTGTTATTACTAATAGTGTGAGATTACAGGAAAAACTAATTTAATATTAATATCTGACAATTTGTCTCATAGTCTAAACCTAGAATTAAGTATATAAATATATAATATCTCGCTTATATTTTTTACTAAAAATATCAAAATCATTGCCAATCAACAAAAGAGAAAAGGAAATCATCAATGTATATGGCCAGGCGTGATCAAGCTTCATACCTGACTTACACTCCTAAAGCTACTGGTGCTAGCACTCCGCGCCTGCAAGAAGAAAGATTCGGTCCTATACACCAAGCACATGTAGCAATTAGACAATAACATAGACATGCTGTACTTTTATTTGATAATAAAAAGGTCACAAGTCATACAGTAAAACTTCGAATAAAAATAATGAGTATCCTCTAATCTTCTTTGAATTTACGTGCCTATTCCATTTTAACATAGTCTGAAATACTTCAATTTACATTAGTATTAGTCACCTACTACTTATAGAGAATATCATTCGTTTCAATTCAAGCGTTAGATATAAGGTATACTTCAATAAAAATTTTAATTATATAATAATAACACTCAGTACATTATATAATATTGTTTTTATAATAACTTTATTTATTGTTTTTATAATAAATTTATCGATAATAGTCAGCTTCATATTAAATTAACGTAAATTTTATTTTATTTTTATTTTATTTATCGTTAACTGTCCTAAGCACCCTATTACTAAAAAAATAACAAATACACTCTAAAAGCCAAGATTTTAAGAGAATCCGTAATATGATTTGCGAAGATGAAAAATAAGGGTGAGAGCTCCAATAGCTGGGAATCTACGGAGGAGACTGGAATCATTTTATATTCTAAAATATTCGATATATGAAAGAACTTTCCAGCACCGCTTGGTATCGAATAGAATATTATTAATGTGAAATTTATATCAAATAATGTATAAAATCTTTTGAAACCGAAATTATTTCAGACTCGATTTAAAATGGCTTCTGCTTTCTTATAGTTGAGGTACAATGTGGCAGTGGTATGCTTCAACGTATTGTATTACTGGAATTCATTACCACATTGAGGTAATTTTAAATATAAGTATGTGTCTTGTCTATGGCTTATTACCCATTGAGTTAGGATCGAACCTTATATAATAAGTTATTACGACATACAGGTGAAGAGGTCCGTGTCTCTGTTGCTAATTTGAAATTCTCATGCCCCATTATTTAGCAAACTGCTTCAGATTAAATTTAAATGACCCAAGAAAATCTATCTTAAAATTTTGATCCATTGATGGACTAAATATTCATAATTGGAAGCAACTATATTCAACTTGTGACCATTTTAGTTTAGTAAAGTGCTAAATAGAAAATAAGTGCAGCATATCAAGTCTCAGTTAAGTACACATAGAAAAACATCAGTTTAAAATTTAGAGCAATACTTGAAATTTCATTCAAATGCTGCTCTAATAACCATTTATTGGCAAGCATACTCAGTGTAATAGATATAGATTCAGAAGTGAAATAGAATCCAGTTTTGTTGCATAGACAAGCTAAATAGATAGTGCATTGAACAAGCATCTCTCATCTCCTTTACCATAAAACATAAAGTACTTGCGACAGTTCTTGGAGAGTTACATGTTAAGGCACTGAAGTGATAATTCTGGAAGTAAAGCTGTGTGATAGGTTTTACCGAGTACGCATACAGATAAGCAGACACATAAAGCATATGCCAAGACACACAGCAATATATATTTACAGAAATACATTTATTTTTTACTCCTTCTCTTACAAGAGCCTCTCAATTATAAAGTATTATTATGTTATTATAGCTTGTAAAATATTACTTTTTAATATAGTCTTCATCCCGTTTATTAAAATCGTTTTCTATTTTCGTGGTGTTGTTTGTAGAGGCAGATGTCACATTTCATTTAGAATTTATTGATTTATTACACTCTTATCGTCAACCTAAATGCTAATTCGAATTAGTTTTAACAAAGCGCTTAATTAATATCGCGTAGGTGGTTAAGAAATACTGCTAGTTACATATATATCCAATTTATTATTCCTGCAAAAAGTTGGTGCATACACATAATTCATGTACATTATATGTGACTTTCACGCTATTTGAAGAAAACGATTTACTTGATTTAATCATATTAAATATCGTGTGTACATTAAAACATACCTTACTTTATTATATTAAAAAAAACTTCAGGAAAAGATTATTTCTAGTTTATTAAAGTTTAAAAACAAGGTTCTATAAAACTACACTACAACCTCCAGCCGAAATATTCAAATTGCTATAAGGTATCAGTCAAAAAGTGAAATTATAATACTATAAAACCCTTTATAGTAATCACGTAATTGCTGTCGCGTTTTGTGTGGCTTGCGGGTGTGGTTGGTATGGAGTGAAGACTCGTGGTTGCCCTTCATTCTTTTTTTACTTATATATTGTAGGTTCTTTCCGTTTCAACCTTTTTTATAGCATAAGGGGTAAACGAACAATCGGAGCCTTTTGATGACTACCAACGCAGATGCGACGCTCTCCTATCATCACCCCATAGTACCCTTTGTGAGTAGTAGACAAAGCGCACGAAACGCTACCTTGCCACTTTACGCCAAAATAAGCGAGAGGTACTTCTCCGGTCGTGCCAGCCCAATTACACAGGGGGATGTAGTGTCATGTACCATACATGGCACTACGTCCTCCTATGCAGTATGGCACTACCTCTTCCCGAAACATCTTGTGAAATACGTCTAACAAAAATATTTAAGAGGTTTGCACAAGACTCGGGCGGACAAGACTACTGCCTTCGAAATAAATACGGAAATCACGGTATATTTCCCGAAGGCATTCCCGGGACCCTATCAAATGGCGTCATACAGGGTACCAGTGCTGATTGTTCTGCCAATCAAAACTTTAGCCACTCCCCTGGGGCTATGTGATTGGAAAACTTTAAACAAAAATTGGAGATGTAAACTAACTATTAATGAAGCAGTGGTTAACACTTTATACGGTGGTTATTCTTGTTCGTGTTGAGACTGGTTTTAAGAAATACTTTCATAGATTCATATTTGTTGTAACTATCAATCGCTCGGCAATCGATTCATAAAAAAACTTTAATAAAAAATATTCAATGTTAAATTGTGTTTGATATTATAAAACGCATAACTCAAGTGAAGGCCTATATGCGCGGCGTAGTGCTTATCGTTTCATTTAATAAAAATAATAAAATTTAATGCATATTATGTTGAGAGTTTTCTGCACGTCCCCTCCGTATAGTTCGAGGCTACACCAAACTTCAGATTGTGTACCACAAGTAGTATCATAAATTATTATAAGCAATGATAACTATAAATATGGTTTTTATAATGAAAATTAAATTTAAATAAACGACATCCGCAAGTTGAAATATATTGAACCGTATATACCACAACATTACCTTCCTCTTTAGTCGGATGAAAATGACATCCGATTGAAGCTTGTACAGGACACAATTATCTAAATAATATGGAACAATCCGGAACGTTTCAATACACAGCATCAGCCGCGGAGAACTTCCATTGCAAAACAACTCGCCTCGGTTTTGTAAATTACTTGTTTTTGTGTTCCACTTTAAAGAGTAGCGTAAAATTTTATATTCTCTTTTAGTACTCTATATTATAAAGGGCTATTGTTGTCTGTATGTCTCACAAACTTTATCACGTATTTTTCTAGGTATAATTATTAAGCATTGCACCCCGCGTTAGTACGGAACCCTCGTTAAGCAATTTTAATGTCTTTAGGCGCGTTTGGAAGAAATTAACAGTAAAACTTTAAGTTGTCCACTCACAGCGACACGAATAATGTCCGTTCTTTAATCGTTCCTTAAAAAAAAGAATGTTATTGTCATTTCTGACATTGGCATTCTTTGGAACTGTCAATGATATCATAGAAGTTTATATAACTCTTTACATGTGTAAATAAGCACACACATATATTTTTATGTCGCGGCTATTTAGCCACGACTTAAAAGTATATATAAAGTATTTACTTTAGACTACCATTCTTAATGGGATTGGGTGGTTGTGTATTATAAAGCGTATCGAATGCCCAGAAAAATCTCGATGGTAACATTAGCCCTATATATACCTCCATTTAACAAGGATTAAACATCTATTTTTAAATCACCTGTCCATTGAATACATTAATAAGTAGAAGAGACTTATACATGGCATAATCCGTTATATTTCAAATCATATGTCTATTTAATACACCACAAAGTTAAGCAGATTAATACATGGCATAATCCGTTATTTTTCAAATCATATGCCTTTGTATACGCCACTAAGTTGAGCAGATTTATGCATGGTGTAATCCTGACAACAGACCCGCGGGCTGGCACAGACGGAAATGCGGCCCGATCGCGGAAATTCCTGCACGTGACAGCAAAGAGTGTTGCGGAATAAACATTTACTTTACAATAGTTGACTTGTCTTTGCATAAATCACATTACAGTCGAATATGACACGACCGAGACAGTTGACACTAAACCGGCGTGGATATTGCATTTAATCGTTTGATATAAAAATTATTGATTATTGAAGTAAAATTTCTTTCTGCACCTTGACATGGAGAGTAAGCTGTTGAACGCGTAACGAGTGCGTTACGAAAACGAAACAAACGGAAATTGAGAGGGATAGGTATATATATATATTAGTGAATATAAAATGAGAGAGATGGGAGTACAAATTTTATTTCTCTCCTAGTTACGTTTCGCATATTTCTTCGCATTCTTCGGTCAAATGGGCCAAAGCATAAATACTTTTATTATTATTCAGAAGCATCTATCATATCATAGATTTCTCGTATGTGCCATTGTAGAGCCAAGCTCTACCTGCCTGTAGAAGATAATGGCAGTGTGTACGGCTATCGCCTTTTTCTATTCTTACATGCTGCTTGTGCTAATATCAGCATTTTTGTTAAGTAGAGAAATAACCAATTCTCTTATTTACTAGTAGGTAAACTATATTTTTTATCTGATCTACCTGCCATAAATAAATATACGATAAGGAAAACAATACTGAAAGAAATAACAATTTTCATCACCCTATAAAATCTTCAGATGGTATGAAACTTTTTTCATTTGTTTCGAACATGTCCGAGCACAAATTCCGTGGCAACATGGCGGCCGGAAGTGCGGTGTGTTGGCTTTCGGAAATTGGTTTAGGCGTACACTATGGCAGAGGGAGTATCACAGTGCATGGGAGTAGGGGCTTATCTGGGAGATTTATGAGTGTTGCTAACTGCTTATGCGCTTAGAATATTGATCAGTATAGAAATATCAATCCCTTGTAGTGTGTGTCGCCTGCGTGTGGATTTTGTTGACGAGCTAGTTGTAAATTGTCTGAGAGCAAAATTATGAATATATCTTTTTGTATTTTACCGCCAATTTACAAATTTACGATTAATTATAATAGAATATACTTTTCTGCAAAGTCTACCATCTTACGCGAATGATTTTATGTCGTTTTTGCAAAGCAGTTTCTATTTGAAAGATGTGTATAATTTGTATTTGTTTTTAGAACGTACATATTTTGCCATTTGGACATCTTATATTCGGACGGTTTTGAGACTGGTCCTGGTATTTTTGTAAATCAATGATGTTCACATCATTGCGAAGCGCAATAAAGGAGCCGGACAGAAAAAAAAGTTTCTCTATAATTTTCATTATTTTACTTTTTTAAATCTAATTTTTGATTAACAGTCGAAGTCATTGTGACCGCAAACGTAAAAGTAGATAAACCTATATAAGAATTGGATTTGAAAACAATCGGGTATCGTCAAAGGTACATTACGTCCAACTTATCTGTTCATTAGGCGTAGTCCAAATTACAGCTGCTACAGTTGAATAATATAAAAATATCTGTAGGGTTATCACACCACGTTATCCTAGTCTTGTCCTAAGTACCGTAATGATCTGTGTTACATGTACTAAAACAGAGGAAATATTATAGTTAATGTTTTTAGCGTATTTAAGTTTTTGATTATAGACATACATGTAATACATATAAAAACATCCATGACTTGGACGTGATTCGAACCTCTGATATATAAATTAGAGAACAAGTGTTAAAAACCGAGTGTACTAACACCAAACGGGACACTAGCGACGCCATCGACTGAACAGATAAGTTGATCGCACTGTAGTTGTAGCATGTTGAGACATGTCAATTATCACAAAATGGACGGTTTTTTTTATCGGACTTGGCCCGCCACTCTTTCCCAACGCTGCAACTCCTGTATCGCCAGGATCGACAGCGGCGACCACTGGTTACCCTTTGGTGTTATCGCAGGGAGCCCTATATATCGGAAAAAAATATGTAAATATCATCCTTTAGTTGAACTATTCCATCGCGTCTGCCATTCGTTGACTAGGTCTTGAGTAAAGATTTCTATTAGGCTAAACAACCTGTTTGTCTTATGTCTTGTCTTTTGGTCTTATGAAATCAGGGTTAGAGAGATTCTTTGATTGATAACACATGGCTGCACAGCGTTGACTTTCTATGTCTACTGGCAGTACTCAAGCAAGAACGGGTAGGGCCTCCGTGCTAACGGTGCGGTAGGCTTTACATAAAAATGTTAAAGAAAGTCTTTTTGTAGCGATTTACGTCGCGCCGCGCCTATGGTTGCCCTGTCTGCCCACACAGGTGATCCATAACAAATGCTTCCAAGGTACGTCGCGGTATTATTTTAAGGTCTTAAAAGAGAGACCCCAGGTCGAGGTTGAGATATTGGTATAAACATAAACATTACGTTTAGCTTTTTTTTCCTATTTGTATAATGTGTTTTTAATAGGTGAATTTATTTTCTAATACTAGTCCTAAATATGTGACGGTTTCTTTACGTTTAACTGGTATGTTGTTAAATTTAATACGTGGGATGGATTGTAAGCAACCTTTTAATAATATTTGGAAAATTCTCTGCGGTGCGAACTCTGATCGGTTTCTTTTCCCCCAAGTCTATATTAAACTGAGACAGTTGGTTGACTTAACTTCAATTTCAGATCGCGAGTTACCTTGAATAATTAAAAGTGTATCGTCCGCGTATCTTGTCAAAGTACATAATGCCGGCAGTGGCAAGGAAAACAAGTCGTCAAATCCTTTATTCCATAAGCATAGAGATAATACTGTGCCCTGTCAGCAGCCTCGGGCCAAACATTTCGTGCATGAAAAGCGACCGAGCTGCGGTATAATTGTGCCGTTCATGAAGTAGGAATATAGCAAGGAGTAAATATTCGAGTAGCGTCCCCTGTTTTTTTAATTTAAGATTAGGCATTGGCCACAAGGCACTATCGAATGCACCCAATATGTCAAGAGATACGTCCACCACATACTTACCGTCCGATAGGTCGACTGTTCTCCTTACTACGATGGCGGCATCTACTGTAGTTCGTCCGATGGTAAAGCCAAATTGTTGATTATGAAATGTAATTCCATTAGGGATTAGACGATTTACAGCGAGCCTTTCAACAAGTATTTTACCCAGGTTCGGTAGCAGCGTTATGGGGCGATATGATTTTGGATCGTTTGATGATTCATTAGGCTTAAGTATCAATTTTATATTGCCTTTCTGCAATATTTTCGGGAATATATCTTCATAAATGCATCGATTAAAAACAGTTAATAGGCAGTGACCTACAACCCTACACACTTGTTTGATCATGGGGTTAGAGCTCTAATCGTTGCCGGAAGATTTATTAGTTGGCAATTGGTTGACTATGGTAAGTAGTTCCTGTATAGTAGGTAAATCGGAGACTGGTGCATACGCAGGTTGTAAAGATGTAGCCTTACTTCCTTATGGCACTCAGTGTCATTATACTGTAAGTCATCAGGAATCAATGTATCTAGGAAGGCTTTCGTCATATCTTCTAAAGTATTCCACTTATAGGTGAAGGTGTTATATTAACTTGAATGTTATAAATAAAAGGAGTGTCTTTATCTCTATTGGGTTTAAGCTCATGGTAAAGGGAGAACGACAGACCTGCCTTATCGAGTCTATTAGCAGCGTTTCGGAAGGAATTATTTTTGGCTAAGAGCACAGCGGCCGAGCGAGCGATACCGAGATCTTGTCAATCTATGTTCCGTAAGAGTTGTAATGTAGGTGTTGTCAGTTACGTCATAGCACAGTTTGTTATTTTTTTTTTTAAGTTTTCATCTTGTCTTCCTGAATTCTCGACCCACAATGCATTAATTATCATTTTCTACCTAAGGCTACGTCTGCACAATATATAGAGGGTATTAGTCGATATTTCAGCACTTTCGTCTACGGTTAGGTCAAGCGAGGGAAGTTGAAATAGAGCCCAGTCATGTTGTTTATCTATAGTCATTGACTACATTGTGGTTCTACACTCGGGAGCGCGTGAGAAAACTGGTATTGAGGCGTTTATCAGAACATGCCAATTACTTAAGCAAACGTAAGCGCTTGAAGGCGTGATGTCATTAGAAGATTCGCCCGTAGGGCTACTGTAAGTAGGTGGTGCATCTGGGGTATTGTGAATCGTCAGGTTTAACTCCGCAATAAAATCTTCAATGGCGGTTCTATGTTCGCGGTCTGAGTATCGTCGTTTCCCGTGCCAGAGGAGGCAAGAAGCATTAACATCCGCTCCAGTGATTAATTTCTTTATCGCTACAGCATGTAGTACTGTGCGTAAGTGGTGTAAGGGAGGAGCGACGGGGGCATGAAAATTGTAAACAGTAACTAACAACGTAAATTTTGAAATTACGACGAAAGAGAAGCATTCAGATTTGTCAATGTCTTAACTGTGAATTTGGATTTCGCTATATAAATACCGGCACGAGCTCGATTATCAATTTGAATATTTTTAGTCTTTGATATCGAGCTCTGATATTGTTCTTGGACAAGCACAAGACCTAAGTCGTATTGGGACGGTCCCTGTTCCAGTTCAAGTAAAGCGTCTTTATTATTATGGAGGTTAATTTGACCTATGATTAATTCATCCAAATCGAGTTGTTAGAATAAGTTGCTCCAGTTTTGCCTTATATGTGGAACAATGGGATGACCTTGTTTCATCTTCGGCAATTTTTTAAAGCGCTTGCAACTACCACGGGTGGATTTAAAGTTGTCTAAGTCCTTTTTGATACAGTTTGTACTACTATATGAATCAGCACAGTACGAACAGCAGGGATCATTTTCGCGTCATCATTTATCCGTGTGGCCATATTGTTGATAATTATCACACCATACGAGCTCGAAGCCATCCACAAACGGACAGGATGCCCAATCAATAAACCTTTTCTTTTGAGTTAATAAGATGTTTTCGAATGAGAGGGTTGATTTCAACAGCAATCCATTTCCGGTTGGACCGGTATTGTAATATACGTCGTCGAATTATATTAGTCGATTTAATAAATTGCTCCTGAGTTGCGTCTATGTTTCCTTTAACATTTTGGTTGTGAAGAAAGAGAAAAAAAGAGTCGTCCGTGATGTTTTGAGGCAGGTCTTTAATGAGAATGCGTGGTTGGCGTCCTTTAGGTGTCTCGAGGCGCAAACCCGCTGATCGTTCATTTTGGAAAGATATGATGAGGCGCGCACAAGGTCATAGTATTCGGCGTCCTCTTGGGGTCGGGTCATATCTAACGCGGAATTTACAGACGTCGTGGAGCCGTTTATGGCTGGTGTCTTTCGTTATCTAGGCGATAACACAGATATATTGCGCTTGCTCGCTGACATTGGGGGTGATCGGAGTGTTTTTTGGCTTTTAGTAAACGGATATGTGTGCGTATCTGGCGGGGTATTGTTACGACTAGACATTGTGAATCCATCCATCATCATCAACTTGACAACGTATATTTAATTAGAACGATTATGTGAAAAAAGCAAAATTAAATACTAAGGTGATACAAATAAAAAAGTAACGATATTAGAAATTAAAGTTATAACAGTCAGCTGTTCGAACAAAGAACCGGCGCGTCGTCAGTACATTGGACACGCTTACAGTAATCGATGCTGTGCACTCTTACATGGCACTTTATCACTGATTATAACGAAATTAAATGGAAACACCACGTAAAACTTATATAATGGACGCTCGTAAGACTGAAAACAGCGATCTCATTAAATGAACTCGTTAACTTGTGGACACATTTACACCGTTACAGAACGAAGACGAAACATCATTACTAGCTTTAATTCGCATTTGCTCATGTGCAACAAAAGTTTATTGAAAAAGGAATGCTTAGCAGACAAGGGCTGAAGATGATGTAGAACTTCCTTTGTGTTTTTGTTAATTCAGTATTGGGCTTTACAATTGCCAATTACAAAGAGACTTGCATCCAATAGACGTATGAGCACTAAGAAGACGAGGTACGACTAGATATTAAAAAAACCGTCCAATTGTCAGTCGGACTCGCCAACTGAAAAACAAAATAAAATATGTTTATTGTATGGGCGCCCCCTCAATAACTATTTTATTCTGATTTTGTTAAACATTGCGGCAACAGAGATACATCATCTGTGAAAATTTCAACTCTACACGGTTCTACCTAGCAGGGTTCATGAGATGCACTCTGGTGATAGATGGAGAGCAGAGCCTTAGTAATAGGGTTCGGTTTAAAAAAATGGTTTAAAGCGTGTTTCGTAACACCACTTGTGTTTTATTTAATCAAATTTAGATTTCGAATTGGCCACCTGTGTGTGTGTGTGTGTGTGTGTGTGTGTCGTTGAAGACTCTTTTAATGTAATTAAAGCAATTATCACTTTTCGTATAATCCCAACGTTGGTGTCAACTGATACAGTAACTAATTATCAGCCATTATTCACCGTAGTAGTTAAAGCCTTGGAGGATTGTATCGATTCCTTTTTTACACGTATTCTATTTACGTTCGCTTATTTGAGTAGTTACTGTAACAACGGCTATACAACATCGTATATGGATATTCATATCATATAAGCTGCAAGATGACTCATTTTATTAAGCATCAAAATATGTATTTAACAATATTTGACTAGATGACTTTAAATCAAAGAACCGCCATTTTGTCTATTTTTTTATTACAGTACTCGTATTTTGAATCCGATGCTGAATCATACTGGTTGAGTGTTTCAAGATACATCGCAAAAGTGTTCAGTAAATCGTCCACAAAACTATAAAATTTGTTCACAGATAAAATTATATTTATTCAGTGAAGATGGAACCTTTCACTTTATTTTTGTTGGTAATAAATTACAAAGAAGCAGTTGGAACTATTTATTAAGTGACCAAGGACGCTCTACTTAAAAAAAATAAAGCACTCAGTACATATGTCGCAGTCGTATTGTATAAATTATATATTTTTCGGTTCAGGATACCGTCCACGTCGTACAAATCACCATATTTTATTAATAATATGGCGGTTTAGACAATCCGACCGCAACAGTGTAACAGGCGCTCCACAGATACGTAAGTTCGCCGTCCGCCGCGCTAATGAGCAATTTCTGAAGGCAAACGTTTTTAAAATGCGCTTTAATAGCTTGTCAATAAAATTGAAAACCGCATAGTAACATGACGACAAAATCGCTTATCTACGTTCCTTTGGCGATTTCAATTGGAAATTACTATCGAGGATTATGTATATTTATTGATTAAATGTAGATGAAACGTCATCAACACTAGTTTGTTAAGTGTTAAATATATGTATATCTCTGAGACATTACAGTAACTAAAAGTCACAGTAGACATAACGTACTCTGGTGTAAGTATGTTATATATTGTGACTTTGGTTACTGTTACACCGATGTTAACAGATTTCCATTATCGGGTATCTGGGTGCCATAATATATGTTAAGTATTATTAACTATAAAATCACAACATTTTTTATTGCAGATTAATATATAATTTTGACCAAGAGATGCCTCTCGTTTTATTTCTTAACCACCTTTAAATTTCCAAAACTAAAATCCAATCAACGCGACACACGTCATAATTTTATTGATAGGCAGGATTTTATCAGTCCCGTAGTCGGAAGTATGATACCAGATGATAAGCCTCCTTACTAACAACAAGTGCATTCCTCCATATTGTAGTACATTACGGTTTGCGGTTATTTATAGATACCTGTCAAAAATTAACTAGCACTCAGGCTACTAGGTAATTAGATATCCTCCTGCTTTCTTAAGACTGCATTCCAAACATTCCTTACCAACTATTTCTGTTCCTTCTCCTGCGTAATTGTTGCAAAACCGATGCATTGCGAGCCCCATAACATTATTATTGTGTCCGCCTTTGGCTTCAATCACAGACTCACATTATTTTTCTGGTCAATATCTGGACTAAAAAAAAACGTAATGTATCGTTGTCCTTGCCAATATAATCCTATAGACATAATAATTTCTCCAGACAATACAAAGTTTTTAGAAAAATCAGCGATTTCTTAAGAAAAATCAAACTTACGTGTTTTCACATACCATTGCTCCCTCCCAGGACGTATTTGTGTATCTCAGCACATTTTGGTAGCCCCTTCCAAAACAATATTTATTGAAATGAATGCTATGAAAACAATACCTTGCTTCTACTTCTTGGATCCCTGAAGTCTTCTTTGGACGCCTTCCGCCGCTTGTCTTTCAAGATCATACGCGCAGCAGCGAACGCCATCTTGCTTTTATTCTATCACGTTATTTTCCCGTGTATAAACGTTTTTCGTATGTATATACGTTTAATTTCGCGTGTATATAAACTCTTTTATTTGTATATACGTTTTTCAAGTGTATAAAAACGTTTCTCTTTAGTATATCGCGTTAACAATCACAGATATTTACGAATTGACTTCGAATTGATATCATTAAAAAGTTTACGTCGGAAATGTGTTGCTGTATATATTTATTGCCGATTTCGTTGTTTCTGACACAAATGGTATACTGTTTCATTAAACTCTGTAATAGTTTAAGTGGTTCGAATGGTTGATTATCATAACTGTTAAATTATAATTGATCTTCTGTAATAATGTTTGCTTCTCACACAGTGTATTGCAACAAAAGTACTTTTATGTACTTTGTCGCGGTTTATTTCACTATGTAGCCTGGCCGACGTTTCAGAAGCTCTACAGCAACCGTGATCACGAGCGGACTGTCCACCCGTGACATGGAAAGTAGTTTTAGTGTAATGAGTAACATTCGCGTAAACTTGAAACACCAATAAGTACAATACATATTGTCCGTGATGAAATCCGTAAAAGCAGTTTTATTGTAATTTATAGCTTCAAAGGAAATGCAAAGACATTAGAAAGGAATACGAGAAATGAAATTTGGAGACTTTCGACACCTTTTGACATTCACACCGTTAATTGTTACGAGGCCGTCATGCCGTTCTTCATGAAGCGTGAGCGACAGGACCTCCCCGATCGTGCGGGCCAGCAGCTGCACTGCAGTAATAGCAGCGTGACTACACCTTGCTAGTCATAATAATATGACTACTGACTTCAGTGAGCATCTCATACATCGAGGCTCAGTACCCTTGTTTCCATAACCAACATTTAGAGGGCACTTTTACCGGAGGATGGAGCTGGGAGGTGGTCATTGCAACTGACTAGTAAATTATAGCAAAGTATAGCTTTGCTATGATGTTTGGAATTCAGTTATTTTGGAATACGGGAAGACGCAATATCGTTCTTATTTAATAAAAGCTTATATATAGAAAAGCTTTTTTATAATCCCTTGGTTTTTCTGTTATGATATAAAATCTAGATGACTTAATCTTATAACACTCATAGAATATATTAACATATATTAAATTATATATCTACGAATATTATAATAGAGTCATTATTTGTATGAAAACTTCGATAGTGTAACCAAAGGACAGTAAATTTAAAAAAAATCCTTATAAAGTTGCACAAAATTATTGACAGCTAGCTGTCTCTGTGTTGTTCTGTCATAAATGGAATTGGTTGTCACGTATAATATTTACGAGGTCGAAATGAAAATTTATAATTTTTGCTATATTTTGTGAAATACTAGTAATATTATGAATAAGAAAATTCGAACTGCTTATAATATTATGAATAAGAAAAATAAACTAAACTGTTCATATTACAATTTGACACCATGTTGAGTTAAGTATATTACAAGTCCTTCTTCTGGTAGTTGAAAAAAAAACAAATTGAGATCACTGAGGGCCCTCGTGACGAGTTCCCCAACATTTTGCTAAGTGAGAGGGGATAACAAAAGCATCAAGCTGAGGACACTTAACCCACGTTCAAATACGGACCCTGTTATATTGTGATAAGAGATGTCTTGCATTGTTAACGCCCTGAATGTATAATCCATCAGATGTAACTCCTTTACGTGTTTCTCGAACGAAAGGAAATTTTGGGAATTGTTATGTAGCGCACAGCCTTTTATTTTCATGTTATATTTAATGCGTTCTAGACGTTTCATAACACGTAGTATAATATTAGTCATCCTACAACTCTAGTCAGCGGTAGTATGTCGTATTGCGACAGAAGTGGGCCGACACGCCAGAGTGTATGTGCCCCACATATCCCTAAATGATACCGCCGAAAAGGCTCCGAATGCTCGTTTGCCCCGCTCCGACAACCAATTATGGCCTTGGCCGTGTCGACCTAATTTGGCTGCAAACACTTAGTTTTAAACATATTTAGAACCTAAAGAAATTATATGTATATCAGGGGTGGGGGGCAGACGAGAAATCGGAGCCTTTTGCTGACTACCAACGCCTATAGACATCCGCATATATATATCATGCAGATGCGTTGCTCTCCTCTCCGACTCCTCTCCAATGGGCCATATTTTACGGACACTCTCATTTTATGCAGTAATGTTAGGAAGAGGTAGTGCCATGATGCACAGGAGGACACTAGCTCCTCCTACTACACTAGTCATGCACTATGCATGGCATTACCTCCTCCTATGTGACGGAATTGGGCCGGCACGACCGGGCAAGCACTTCAATCTCACTTTACACCGGCGTAAAGTGACAGCGCCGCTGTCGCGTTTCGTACAGTTTGTGAGTAGCCGGTAGCCAATTGGGGATGGGGATTGTAGGAGGGCAACGCATCTGGGTAACAATTATGCGAATGTCCATGGGCCTCGGTAGTCATCAAAAAGCTCGTTTTCCCCATTATACTTTTTTATTTTCTTTATATTCGTTTGCCCCATTATACTATAAAAATGTGATGTAACAATAATTTTCATTTAATAAATGAAACAGACGACGTCACGGTTTTCAACCAGTGAGGAAAAAAGCGGAAATATAATATCGGCGGAACACATGGGCCGGTCATTTTTCACGGGATTTATGTAATTTCGTATTTGGGCGAGTTTTTCCGCAGCTGGTGCGGAGAAGGGTCACGCTGAGGTTACCAATTGGGTCATTTAGGTTGATAACACGCTGTAAAAAGCTTTAATGGCAAAAATCAATATGTAAGTGGAACCTTCAACACCTATTTTATCCCCTTAGGAAAGATAACTATCGAACGCCCATGGACATTCGCATGATTGTTACAGAGATGCATTGCCCTCCTATCACTCCCTACCCCAGTGGTCCACCGACTACTCACAAAATTTAAATCCATAATGTTTACGTAATCAAAACTCAGTACACTTTTATCACGCTCCAGTTGCCCAGTTAATACAATAATCTATAATTAATCCGATAAGAGCATAAGGACCACAATGTTGTGTTTGTTGTTACATCAATATTTTAAAACTTTTAATTAGTGTGTGGCACTCCTAAGCTGTTGGTACAGTATCACCCCGCGGCTTCATCCGCTTATCTCCGGTCCTGTTAGTCAAACGTCATATTATATAGCCCATAGCGTTTCTTGATAAATGGACGATTCAACACAAAAAGTATTTTTCAATTCGGGCCGGGATTTCTCAAGATTAGCGCGTTTAAACTAACAAACGAACTCTTCGGCTTTATATTAAGTAGATAGAAAAAGAGCATACGTATAAGAATATGTTTAAAGTATCAAATAAGTCCTAAAAACATAATATAAAAATATACTTTTCGAACAAACTAATTAGGTATGCGGCTGCCATCGGTCGCATATTCTACAAAGAAGCCCCGGATAGACTCGTTATATCCTTAGATATGCCCAGTTTATTATCGTATCCCCAAATCCCCGCATTAAATGAATATTAATAAAGGCAAACTATCAAATATATATTAGACGTAGGTCATGAGGTGTATAAGACATAGATGGATAAAGGCGCAGGCCCTTGTGTAATCTAAGCCCCACAAACAGTAGGTAGCGCAGATACACGACAGTCATAAAACTGTCACGCCGTCACGCTGTCGCCCTGTTACCCCGTCACGGCTGAAGATTTTATCCAATTACTCATGAATATGCACAGGTGCCCGTGACAGAGGCAGAATGAAAGCGTCACTTACGAAAGTCCTTATGACACTCGTAACTTATTTTTACTTATTTAATATACAAAAACTTATTGGATTACTAGCAATCCGTCCTGGTTTCGCACGGATATTTTACAAAATATGGCAACAATTCATTGATTTACAAATGAATAAATTTAAATTTAAAACATTACACGTTACCAAGTTAAATTCAATTTATGACAGAACATCGTCTGCCTGGACAGCTCCTTGTCAGCTATTTCTGCAGGATATAAGTACTCACTTTTATTTTTTGAGACGTTCACACCTTTAGTTACATTATCGAATTTTTCACGCTTATCTCTAAGCAGTAGAGAAAGTAATATGACATGTTTTCGTCATAGACAATGTAGGATTCTAATGGTATAAGATTTTTTCAAAGCAGGCAAGTAGTTGCGTAGTATATCAATATAGACAAACAAACAAACTATTAAATATTTTCTCTTTACAACATTAGGCCTGGAGACTCCATTACTTAGAGTTACTGTACTATAAGTAATAATAAAATATAATTGGTACTATAACAGAATGTAATTATTATTTATTCATTTACTTTTATTTTAGAAACGAAATTTAATGTGGTGTGAATAAAACATTAGGAGTGATATCTTGTGAAACGTTAAAGACATTGAACGAACAAGATTCCAAAGTGTAAGTTGTGTAAGAGATATGATCATGTTTATACAAACAAAGGGCTTTGCCCTCCACTCGTCTGCACCGCTGCTACTCCTGTGTCATCAGGATCGTCAGGGGCAACCCAAAAGCGAAAAGCTAAAGCTGTCTTGGGACTTGACTTGTCCGTAATCTAATGGGAATCCAATCAGAATAGAATAGAAGGAAGTAACTGCAATTTTCCCTCCCTAGACTAACCGGGAGGCACACCCCAAGTACAACATTGAGAGGGCTTATAAAAGCGGAGAAGAAAAGGACTTGATGATGCTGATAATGTATGTTATATTTTTAAGGACAATCTAAGTAAGTAACAGTGACAGTGTGCGCTGCCAAGTTAGGTATAACGAAGTCGCCCCGAAGTCTAGTTGCTACACACGTGCTGGCCTGGTGCCGCGCCAGCGGACTTATCAAATGGATATTCTTATACCCTCCGTATTCACTTTTTATTGTTCATCCTTTGGAGTTCATGTGTTCCTAGTACACTTATGTTTGGTAGACATTCTTAGTACATTTGCATACATTAAATTAAATTTAGTTTCTTTTTAATATTTCGTTATGGTGACAATTTTTGAAGTCGGTTCGATTTTTTTTTCGTTTTCAATGCAATGATGATCACACAAAGTATCAACTATTTAAAGTTTCAAAAAATAAAAATAATAATAAATTCGCGACAGGCAAAGTTCGAAGAATGAACTGCAAACCGTCCAAGCATCACCATAAAATATGCTGTAACGTGCTCTCATGTCGATGCCCTGACACCTACTATGATTATGAAAAAAACTTAAGTATGTATAAAATTTAAGGTACGCCCTCGATTTCCCCAAGACCCATTATCAAACCCTGACTTGGTGACGATGATTCACCTCGAGAGTATTGTGAAAAAAAATATTTGAAAATGGTTTACGATTGACGACGATTTCGATACATACAAAAATAAAAATACTTTTAACACGGAAACGGAACAAGGTTAGAAATAATCAAAGTAATAATAATTGATGTATTATTACTTTCTCATGTTAAAAGTCAATTTCACTGGTTCTAACTAAAGTCTCGATTAAACCATTAGTAACATGTGTCATATGAATTCGTAAATTTCGGTTTCAAGCATTATATAAGACACATTTTCAATCACAAACAATTTTAAAACCAAAAAATATCTCCTGCGCTAGGCAGATAAATGTCAACGGTTTTACACCTGCCCAATATCGCTGATTGCTTTTAATTCAGTCATACAATATCGATAAGCTATTTAACTGCGAACCAGCGGCGCCGCCATTTTGTTAAGCCTTCACAATATGCTATTTAAATGCCACAAATACAAACTGGCTTGTATTTTATAATCAAAAAAAGTTCGTATATGCGCAATTCACGCAATTAGATGCTAGAATCAGATGAATACTTATAGGTACTCTTTGCCGTGCCTCATTTCCGTTTCATGAATTTACAAAATAGAACAATTCCTAACAAGTTTTACTACAAAACTAGTAATGCAGTACCTGCATTGCAGCCGAATCGAGAAGCCTTTCTCCCCCTTCACGTTCATAAATAGTAAATTTTGAAAAAAACAGACGATTTAATTTTACGTAATAACGGTTCTCCAATTGACCTGGGAATACAGCGCCAGATGGAATGAGAGAGACGACTTGTTCCGGTCTCTCATTCGCAAGCTTCGCCCATTCGAAACATTACTATGACTCGTAACGTTACCATAATAATATACATTTTCGTTCATGCAGCTAGCAATATTTACCAGATATTATAAAAAGAACTATACTAGGTAGGACAATTATTATTAAAATAAAAGGGCTTGACATAATGGAGAGGTTAGGGAAAAACATCTGCGTGGCGTTTTGATTCGGATGCCTCTGAAAATCGGCGGTAATGATTAAATTCCCCCACATCCACACAATGATATTCCGGGCCTCACATTGCATTTCACTGCAGATCATAGACCAAACTTGTTGTTGCACTACATATTCGTATGGGATATTTTTGATGCGTGCCCGGTAATGTATTTTAGGGTAAATTGTAATGAACAATTACTTTCAGTATTTCTAGCGCGTCAATGTTAGGATATAGAAGATTTTATATAGTATATGGGGGCAAACGAGCAATCGCAGCCTATGACTACCGGCGGCCACGAACATACGCATAAAGATAATGGCGTATGTGGGCGTTGCTCTCCTTCTTCCTTCCCTATACAAAGGCCACAGAAATCTCACACATTGCAAGAAACGCAGACATAGCTTTATGGCGGTGTCGGGTGAGCAAGATACTTATTACTACGTGACTGCTACTTGGGTGTAGCTGCTACATTTTTTTATTGCTAAAATATCTTGCAGTGTGCATAAAAGGGACGTGGTTTTTAAAGTTCTATTTCATAAAATATATAATATTATCGACAACACCCGGTTACATGCTGTCGAATAGAATTATTAAATGTTCGCGAATTTTAAACTCCAGCGCAAGCTAACAACCAGTGAATTCTAGCTTCGATGGTTTGATGAGCAACTTCTGTCACGCTAATGCATTTCTCTGTCAACGGCACAAAATATGTCTACTTCATTTCTGTTTGTTCTCTATAGATGGCACTGTAAATTTGCTTTGGATTCTCTTCAAAATAAATTAATCTTCTGAATAAATAAAAGTGTAAAGGCACTCACTCATCTCACATCAGTAACTACAAGTGCTGAAGTTTGAAATTTAGCATAAGGCTTTCGCTAGGATGTATAATGGGGTCAACTAAATTCCGTCTTATTGAGCACACTAAGACGGAATTTCATGGACCCCAGAGGGATTGTTATTGGTGAGTATGAGTCTTAAATATATAATTAAACTACTTTAATGAATTTTATCGCGGTCTATCCCGACGACTCAGAATATGGAAATGTAAAATACTTAATAAACCGCGATAAAATCCCTAAAGTGCCTTTAATATAATATTTACACATTCGCTTAATCCTAAGAAATAATTGAATGATACTTCATTATTACTATCACTACTACTATCAGTGATTTCTTTCAAATTATACACGGTTCTCCCGTGTACAACTTGTAGCAATGAACAGCGCACGAGAACGAGATACAACTAGTCTTCTATAAAAATGTTGTGGTGTTAAACTCAATAAAACCATCAAATTAAATAGAAAAATTTGTATTTATTCAATTCTCGCGCAGGCTACTTTCCTGAACTTAACTTTGAATTTGAATGACAGATGGACTTTAGCGACTACCGACGGCCATAGATTTCCACATACATGCAAGCAGATGCGTTGACCAACACATCAGCTTGCATAAATCCTTCAAAACACTTTTGTGCCAACAAGTCCATGTATTTATTTTATATTCGACGAATAAATGACGTCATACGACACTTAACTGACAGGCCCAGCGCCTTAACATTGAATTGTCAAAATAATATTTTAAAGAATCAAACACATTTTGACTTCTGCTTTTTTATTTCAGTGAGAAATGCAAAGATTATCCATTAAATTAAAATAAAATTTATCCATTAAAATAAAACCTAGCTACCGAACAAACAATGAAGAAACAAACTGATCATCTAAACGTGAAGAGCTATTTTCTCTGTATGCCTAAGTGTGCGATGACCCTAATTTGTACGAGCTCAAAGATGTAGCGAAGTTCACACTTCATGTAATCCAGATCCAGACAGTTGGTGGAATATTAAGAATAGTTTCACTTGAACTTATCTGCTGTCCGTAACCACACGCCCCGAGTTAGTGCCACTCCTGCGACTTTACTCGCGTTGTTAAGGAACTAACTAATATTATAGATGCGAATATTTTATATATTTTTGTTATCTTCCAGACACATACAACAACATAAATATAAATCTATTCAGTTATTTGAGCATTAATCAAATATCATATAAAATGATAATGCTGTTAACAAAGTAGTTACTTCGTATCTCGGGAAGCTATTGACGATTGGGTTTAACGTAAACACAACTGGTTTGGTAAAAGTTTAATTCTAACAGCCCGAGTATGCAAGAAACTTTATGGACATTTTAAAATAGGCAGTACGAAGTCCACTTAGAAACTTACCCGAAATCTCAATAATGACGCCCTAAGAGAGTGTAAACCTGTAAGTTTCATCATACCAAATAACTCAGCGACCTTCTAATGACTACCAAATCCCATAGACACAGGAACTGTTACCCAAATGTGTTATCCCTGTTTCCTAAAACTCCCCTTCAAAAAGAAACCGGAAATGTACAAACCGAAACACGAAACGCCACAGCGTAACTAACACCTGACTGTGGTATCATAAGAATGAGACCTCCCGGAAGTTTACAGTTTACATAGCCTAGGTTACGAACACATTTGCGGTTCGAGCGATCTGAAAAACTACGCTAACACTTATCGCGTACCTGTAATCTCAATAGCGACGCCCTAAAAGAGAACTTCGACCGCAACTGTACTCGCAACACTTAGGTATGAGTTCAATCTAAAAGTCCCAAGTGTGGGATGACCCTAATACACACAAGCTTATAGAATAAAGCGGAGTTCACAGCTTTCGTAGTCTACATTACATTTGCGGTTGGAAAGTTTAGAATTGTTTCGTACTCGTAACCTAAATAGGGTCCGTATTTAGACAGTGCTTTTTCCTCAACTTTACTCGTGACGGTTAGAGTTATACATGTTACATATATATTATGGTAGTAATAGTTATGACGACCGGCTGGCTTAGTTGATAAGATGACAGTAAGTCCGCGTGTTACTCCAGAGGTCACGGGTTCTAATCCCGCCTAGGTTATGGATGTTTATATATGTATTTCAATACTAAAATTCTTAAATATATAAAATTTCATAAAATTATAAAAATGTTTAATATATTTCCGTTGTCTGGTACCTGTAACACAAATCCTTACAGTACTTACCACAGGACTGGGCTGATGTGGTGTGACAAGTCCATAGATATTATTCTATTATTATTATTATCATAAGAGTCCGAGTATGTGATGACCTCAACTCACACGAGCTTGAAAATAATCAGACTAAGTTTGTTCTTCAAACAGTCTTCGTTGTGTAGATTATATTTGCGGTTCGGATGTTTCAAATAGTTTTACATAAACTTATCTCGTTCTCCCAACCCATTTACCGACGCTTAGGGTTACACACTTCTCCGGCGGATTTATTCACAACCGTTAAGTTCCTTAACAATGTCAAACTTTGCCTAAATATCTAAAGTATACAAATTATAAAACAAAGTCCCCAAATGGTGTATTTCTGTATGTGATGGATTTTCTCAAAATACATTGAACGGATGTTTGTTTACGCGGTTTTCACCAATGGATAGACTGATTACTGAGAAACATATAAACTTACAGTTTGTTTAAGGTCCGAAAACGGAGCTATCCGGTTCGTGTTATTCACGGGCGAAGCCAGGATGGATCGATAGTTAATTATAATTTTCAGGGTGAACATTTAAGGGTTAAAATTACGTTGTGTTTGGCTGGGTCGGACGAAAACGTTTATAATCACATTCCAGAGCCAAGAATTTAGCGGTGAGTCGAGGATCACGTTAAGTTACCGCCGCCTGATGTCCCTCAGTCGTGTCGGACTGCTGTTCCATCGGAATAGAGGAAGTAGAGAAGAAAGCTTTGCATTATAACTTGTCATAAACAGTATCCAACCGGCTATAGGCTAGGGGAAAGAGCTAGAAAACCTATTTTCCAATGACATGATTCACAGTAAAAGATATGTGCCATAGCTTCACTGCGGCGAACTTTACCTGAGCGAACCATAGCACCCTGTTCATGCCGATTACGTGAGCGAACCATAGCACCCTGTTCATGCCGATTACGTGAGCGAACCATAGCACCCTGTACATGCCGGTTAAGTGAGCGAACCATAGCACACTGTTCATGCCCATTACGTGAGCGAACCATAGCACCCTGTACATGCCGGTTAAGTGAGCGAACCATAGCACCCTGTTCATGCCGGTTAAGTGAGCGAACCATAACACCCTGTTCATGCCGGTTAAGTGAGCGAACCATAGCACACTGTTCATGCCGGTTAAGTGAGCGAACCATAGCACCCTGTTCATGCCGATTACGTGAGCGAACCATAGCACACTGTTCATGCCCATTACGTGAGCGAACCATAGCACCCTGTACATGCCGGTTAAATGAGCGAACCATAGCACCCTGTTCATGCCGGTTAAGTGAGCGAACCATAGCACCCTGTTCATGCCGGTTAAGTGAGCGAACCATAGCGCACTGTTCATGCCGGTTAAGTGAGCGAACCATAGCACCCTGTTCATGCCGATTACGTGAGCGAACCATAGCACACTGTTCATGCCCATTACGTGAGCGAACCATAGCACCCTGTTCATGCCGGTTAAGTGAGCGAACCATAGCACCCTGTTCATGCCGGTTAAGTGAGCTAACCGTAGCACCCTGTTCATGCCGGTTAAGAGAGCGAACCATAGCACCCCGTTCATGCCGGTTAAGTGAGCGAACCATAGCACCCTGTTCATGCCGGTTAAGTGAGCGAACCATAGCACCCTGTTCATGCCGGTTAAGTGAGCGAACCATAGCACCCTGTTCATGCCGATTACGTAAGCGAATCATAGCACCCTGTTCATGCCGATTACGTAAGCGAATCATAGCACCCTGTTTATGCCGATTACGTAAGCGAATCATAGCACCCTGTTCATGCCGGTTAAGTGAGCGAACCATAGCACCCCGTTCATGCCGGTTAAGTGAGCGAACCATAGCACCCTGTTCATGCCGGTTAAGTGAGCGAACCATAGCACACTGTTCATGCCGATTACGTAAGCGAATCATAGCACCCTGTTCATGCCGATTACGTAAGCGAATCATAGCACCCTGTTCATGCCGATTACGTAAGCGAATCATAGCACACTGTTCATGCCGATTACGTAAGCGAATCATAGCACACTGTTCATGCCGATTACGTAAGCGAATCATAGCACCCTGTTCATGCCGATTACGGTCGCAACGCTGCATAGACTTCTCGCAAAAATCTATCGTGATACGAGGCTTCAGACATGACAGATCTACGTTAAGATTTACGTACGAGTCATGCGTAAAACCTAGTCAATTCTATTATAACAATACCGGTTGTGGCCCGCGAATACACCAACGAAAAATTTATACTATTCATTATTCGAGATTTACACATATTTTATATGATCCCACGTCTGTATGTGTTAAGTTATGTGTAAGATAAGGTCGCGATACTGCTCGTGTTATTGACGGGCGCAGCCGTGGCGGCACGCTAGTTGTAACACACGCATAGTAGCAAGTTGCACATAAATATCATACAAATCCGTACAGTTGTTTGTGCGTGGAAAAGAAAACATACAATACTTTCGCATTTATAATCTCAGCAAGATATCATAGAGCGAGATTTACTCCCTGGATGACCGGTTTTCAATATATTTTCCTCATTCGAAAGCGAGCAAATGACATTTGTAGGTATGTCAATACGGCTTATGTGTTTCATATGGATCGACGCGTCGCGCCACATCCTCCGCGTAACTTTTAATCCCGAATTTATTACCGACGGGATAATGCATCGTCACCATCATCATCATGGGTATCGGCTCCCGTGCCCGTTGATCCCAAACAACACTGTGGAACATCTGCTAGGTCAATAATACGGCAGCACCTCTGGCCCATTGGGGGTAGAGGTAAAAAGTAGGGCAATGCATTGGCATAGTAATTATGCGGATGTTCACGTTGGTAGTCTTACGAATTTATTTTTAAAACTTCCGATTCCTCTCTTGCCCGTCTATAGTTTAAAAAAAAACGACCAACTTATCTGTTCAGTAGACAGCTACTTACAGACAGATGTTTAATCTTGCGTTAACACAATAACAATAATTAGATGTTAACTTTAATTGGTCTGTGTGTGTGTTCGACAGCTGCTGTACTAGTGGCGGCTGTAGTCAGCTGTAACTACTAATGGCAGCTATAGTTCCGACTTTGTCTCCTATATACTGTTAAGTTGGTCACACTACACTGTAATAGACAAACTCCAGTTCCGCTCGCGGTCGGCGTCTTGCACGGGAAATGCCGACTGTCACCGCAGTATCTACAGACAGCTTCTGTTTGTCTTTTCTCCGCCATATAAATGTATCGAAGCACTCTTCGGTATTGTGTTGTTTATTTTGCTTTTGTCTATGGTATTACGTTTGGAATGTATGGAGATGGTCACTTTAAAACGAAATACGAATGTGCTTTTCACCACACGACCGAAGTAACTTTTTTTTTTTCGAAGGGTAGATTGCTACTAACGGCGAAGCCATTGCACTTGTCATAATAGTCCATCAGGCTAGTAATTTTACATCGCTTAGTTCAGGGCCACGGAGAAATAACTTAAGTGAAAGTAACCCTTCTCTAATTAAACAAATCGTTAGCCACCCTAAAAACGTTTTTACTACCAACACTTGTAAATATCTGCGTATTTATTATGTCGATTCATTGCCTCCCCCTCCCCTCTAATGGGTCATAGTCCGCACGAAACGCGATGGCGAAGATGTAATTTTAAGGCGGTATCATATGAGCGCGAGGTACACCCGGATGTGCCGGCCGTGGAAATCAGCATGGCACTAGCTACTTTAAACCATAGACATCTTAAAAGGAATTCAATATTAAATTATAGAGATAAATTTCTAATAATATAGATGTGAAAACTTGTATATTTGTTTGTTATCTTTTCACACAAATACTATTGAATGTTTGTTATGTAATGTGATTCAGATATAGATAAGCAATCTGGGAAACATAAGAATTATTTTTTTACCTAAAATGTAGGGGGGGGGGTAAAATTCCAAGGGGGGCTCTATTTTACGAGGGTGAGAATAGTATAATATTAGGTCCTTACATATGAAATCGGGTTTTTCGTACTGGGTATTTAATCACGAATTTCTCCTCTTTGTTAAAGAATTCCAAATTCAAATTTGTAAAGCTATTTACTCATCTGTTAGTGCTTTGATAACCTATAGCGTTTGTTCTTTTTGTCTTCTGTGTTTTTCTATTTGCGTCACACATTTTACAAATTGGAAAACTTAACATATCGAATTATTTACGTGTAGGACTAGTACTGCGCAAAATACTCGAAGGGTGAGTGATGTGCATGGCGGTCGTGTTGCAAAATAAAACACCGTTTGTATTTCGTTCCAACGTTTTCGTTCTGGAAATTTCGACCGACAGAACAAGCCCCGTGGAGGCCTGAGACCCTAGTTGATAATAAAGAGCTGAAGGCTATTGTGGAAGCGGATCCATCGCAAACCGCGTCTTAGTTAGCTGCAGGCTGCGATGTTGATGATAGAACTGTTTTAATTTACTAGAAATTTATTAGAGAATATTAACCGGCAAACGCGCCGACAGCTGCATTACATTACTAAACTGGCACAATAATGTAGGAATTTTGAACGGAGTCATTACTTGTGACGAAAAATGGATTCTTTACGACAACCCCAGCGCAATGGTTGGATCCTGGCCAGATAGCCAAATACTACCCCAGGCGAAAATTAACCCCAAAAAATTACTTGTAAGCGTTTAGTGGGCTAATTCCGGTATTGCTCATTACATTTGTCTCAAATCTAGCCATACTATTACGATTGATGTCTATTGTCAGCAATTTCAAACCATGAGGGAAAAGCTAGCGGCTAAACAACCTTGGCTGGTCAATCGCTCCACGCCACTGCTGCTTCACGACAACGCTAGACCACACACTGCGCAACAGACGACCACCAAATTAGAAGAGCTGCAAATAGAAAGTCTAAGATATTCTCCGTAATCCCCGGACCTTGCTCCAACAGATTACCGTTTTTTTTTTCGAAATTTGGATAACTTCTTGCAAGGGAAAAAATTGAACTTCGATGGGGCAGTCCAGATCGCCTTCAAACATTTTATTGATTATCGTCCGAATGGTTTTTTTTTAGTTAAGGGACCTATGATATGTCAATAGTGCATAGGAAACAATGGTTCATACTTTGAATAAATAAATATATTATATTAAAAAATATTCGGCTGTTTGTTCCTCCCATACAAAACGCCAATTTCATATGTATAAAGATACGTAATAAAATAATACGTATGTACCTCTACGAAATAATAACTTGGTTCGCGTGCGGTTTAAAAACTCGACATATTTTACAACGAATGAGGAAAAATCTTTGTTTTTCATCTACTTCTCCTCTCTTTTACTACATATTTTTCATATAATATATTTCAACACAAAACTCATGAGTTCTACGTTATGCCTTGTTTAGGAAACGGAGCGATAAGATTAGGCGAGGTGGTTAGTGTTAGACCTAAATTTTCTATTACAAAGAGCAGGAGATCGGTCGTCCATTGAAAGAGGCCAACGTCCAGCAGTGGACCGATAAGGGCTGATAATGATGATAAAGATGATGATATATATATATTTCTATTTGTATATTAATTTTTATAATTTCATTCAATGCTCCTCATATTTGTAAAACAATGATGCTCCATGTTACAGCTAAAAAATAATTACATGATAAATAACATTTTATACTATTATATTTAGCCCTATATGTGTCCAATTGTTGGGCAAAGGTATCCTCCCATTTTTCCCACTTTTCTCTTCTTTCTATTCATCGCTCCTACTAGGCACGTATCATCGAGTTATATATACATACATAAGTTAACATGAACAGAAAAGAAAGAATATATATGTTTATGATAATATACATGTTCTAACTTATATATCTGTGCACTAAACAACCTTTGTTAAGACACTGGAGGGACATGGGTGACCCTTTACCCAATCCAGGTCACCGAAATAAAATTAGTTTTACAACCCTTAAACCCGACCCTTTTCCAACAATCCATGGTGATTGTACTCAATTAATTAAAATATTCGTATTTCTATGAAACTATTCGTAAGTTAATTTTACTGGTGAGCTGCTAAATCTACTATAAAAGATCTGTTCCTTTTTCAATATGCAAGAAAAGAGATTTCTGAAACGCCGCAACGCATCTCCGAGAGAGGAGTTGTAGCGTCTGTGGGCGTTAGCGATCATGTGATGCGAATGTGAAATGTGCCGCTACGACTTCAAAATATCTAAGGTATACATTTTAGAATGTTTCTTAAATAAGGCTCCAATGCTACACCATTGATGAGGTGAAGTGTGGTGAAGATGGAGAATTTTCGTATATTTCCTACATTTGTTTTCGTATGGGAGTCATATAGACATAAAGATAGTAACTGGTATAGGAGGTATTGCCATATTGCATTGCAGCTGAACTGGGCTGGCACGACCGGGGAGATACCTCTCACTCCCATGACATCACCGTTAAGTGATAGCTATGGAGTTTACGGGTAGCCGGTGCCCCATTTGAGCGGAGCAGGAAAAGAGTGCAACGCATGATAACAATAATGCGAATGTACACAATAATAATAATAATAATAATAATAATAGTAATAATGATATACTTATCGCACCGCGTTAGCCCAATCCTGTGTTAAGTACCGTAAGGACTTGTGTTACAAATACTAGACAGCGGAAATATATTTAATATGCTTTATATAAAGAATAAAAAATAAATTTAAGAAATTTTATATATATAAGATTTTATTATATAAATACGATACATATATAAACATCCATGACCTAAGCCGGATTCGAACCCGCGACATCTGGCGTAACACGCGGACTGAGAACTGAGCCAGCCGGTCATCATGGGCGTCTGTAGACGCGAGGAGGCTCCAATTATTCGTTTGGCCCCCTCCCTCTACTATTAAAAAAAAACTTACTAGCAACACCCGCAGTATATTTTGTAATATGAACGGATGAATTAATATTTCGTTATAATAATTATATTAATTTATCGTTAATGTGATATGTATTAAGATGTGGATGGTTCACAATATAATAATTGACATTAAACGCTTTTTGTCTGATACGCCAATTAATATCGACGTTAAATATAAGTATAAAACTCATTTAACATAAAGTAATGAAGCACGCCGCACGAGGGAATGCTCTATAAGCATTAATATGTCAATTTTATCGTGTTCGCCTTTCCGTAAATTGTACGTTGCGCTACGTACGTGTGTTCGTGTCATTGTTTGCGTGTTCCTCCATATTTTAACAACAGTCTTCACGACCGGCGTGTTTGCATGAAGAGAGTAGTTAAGAATAGAGGAAGATGGGTATGTAAGGGCTAAGCATAGTGATTTGTGACACTGGGGACTCTCTTCGTAACACATAGGGAGTTGGCTTGAAGATGTGCGTGTGTGTTTTTTCTCGTGTTCTCCTGGTAAACATGTTCAGCTACAAACATGGGGGCCTGGGTTCGAATCCCGAAAGAGTATTGTCAGGGTTTTTTAATTTCGAATAACAGTCCGGAATTTGGAAGATGGCAGTATTACACCCCCTCGAAGAGCACGTTGAGCTTTCGGGTTGCGCCTGATTTCTGCTTAAGGAAACGAGCCCGGGTTCGAATCCGTAAGTCGAGAGCTTAGATTGATAGAAATAAAATAACGCGACTTTAGAGAGCTATAATAAATTAAGAATACGAGTTTTGCCGATTTGTAGCGCAAATCGACCCCCTCCGTCAGAGGGGGGGGGGGGGCGAGGAGGCCGGCCTCCTCAGATAAGCCAAACATTAAACGAGCTCAAATATCCTTACCAAAAGCACCAAACACCGCAACTAAAACGGCATCGTGTGCTCGCCGTCCCACTAGATTGGGGGGACCGCTTCCCCGTTTTCGGTCCCAAAAGAATCACTATAGGGTACACCCACAATCAACCCGGTTCATGTCTTCCTATCTGCGGGAAAAGAGGGGGATCTGTCCCCCTATCGTCTCCCTAAACCTGAAGACAAAAAGTCTTCGTAGTCAGTCGAACTGTTGAGGCTGGACTAGCGCCGCCAATCAGTATTAGGTCCCACCGAAAAAAAAAATAAGCCTGATTTCTCTCCGGTCGCGTCATATTGCCGTCTGAACGGAATAGAAGAATGGAGGAGTAGAGAGTGCTCTTGTGCCTGTGCACACACTTGAGCCCTATAATATGTTCCGCGCAGATGACTCTTCTCAATAGAAGAATGGAGGAGTAGAGAGTGCACTTGTGTCTGCGCAAACACTTGAGCACTATAATATGTTCCGCGCAGACGGCTCTTCTCAATAGAAGAATGGAGGAGTAGAGAGTGCACTTGTCCTGTGCACACACTTGAGCGCTATAATATGTTCCGCGCAGATGGCTCTTCTCAATAGAAGAATGGAGGAGTAGAGAGTGCACTTGTGTCTGCGCAAACACTTGAGCACTATAATATGTTCCGCGCAGATGGCTCTTCTCAAAAGAAGAATGGAGGAGTAGAGAGTGCACTTGTGCCTGTGCACACACTTGAGCACTATAATATGTTCCGCACAGATGGCTCTTCTCAATAGAAGAATGGATGAGTAGAGAGTGCACTTGTGCCTGTGCACACACTTGAGCACTATAATATGTTCCGCGCAGATGGCTCTTCTCAATAGAAGAATGGAGGAGTAGAGAGTGCACTTGTGCCTGTGCAAACACTTGAGCGCTATAATATGTTCCGCGCAGATGGCTCTTCTCAATAGAAGAATGGAGGAGTAGAGAGTGCACTTGTGCCTGTGCACACACTTGAGCGCTATAATATGTTCCGCGCAGATGGCTCTTCTCAATAGAAGAATGGAGGAGTATTGTCACGCAAATCACAGAGTGGGGCATCTAAGTAAAGTCACAAGCGAAGGCATTTGTATCAGTAAGGATTTTCAGACGCATCATGATTACCGTCAGCAGTTGAAGCGGTTTATTAAGTGAGATCAATAACTTTTCTATGTGATATGAACTTGAGCTTATACCAAATAAAAAAAATTTGAAAGATTACAAGATTCGAAGCTTGGCCAGTAGTGGCAGCCTAGCTAGGCTGCAATGGTCGGCTCTCACAAAACTCTTTTACTGTAAATTACCTAGATATAATAAAAACGACACGAGAGATATAAAAGCAATTTGGCTTATGGGCTCAGGTAGTATTTTCCAGCGGTACCAGATGAATTTGCTGCAATGCTCAGCTCTAGCACAACCTTTTTTTACACTATCTGTACTTAATGTACTAAGTATACAAGTGACGGGAGATATAAAGGCTATTTAAATATGAGCTCAACATATTTCCATTTTTAAATTTAATTTTTTAACACGCCGCCGTCTGTGTGCATAAGGGGACGAATTTTGCATGTGCCCAGCTTTCAGCCAGTGTTTTATTACAATTAGCATATCCACATTTTTAGTTTAGTTAGTATTTTTAGGGTTATAGTAGTTCAAAAATGATAATAAAAATACAAGTGCGAGTTAGACCACACTTAGTACGAGTACGTATTGGTGTCATAAGTTTACCCGAATGTTACTCATTACAATCAAGCTACTTTTGCAAATTTTATCACGGTTTATTTAACTTTTGAACTAGCATGACGTTTCAAAAACTTCACAGTAACCATGGTGTCCAGTCCACACGTGAATATAGTTGCTGATGCGCCGGGCTAGTTAAATAATTAATATAACATCTCGCGATAAAATCCGTAAAAGTAGTTTTTTTGTAAACACTTAATACGTATTAACTTTATTTAGAAGAAAAGAGAAAGAAAATGTGTACAGGCAAATGTTTCTCTCTCTATCTCTCTCTCCCTATCTCACGCTCTTTATATTTTCACCGACCTTTATCTTACTATGAACTTTTGGCCTCGTTTCTGACGCTCTCGTCACGTATTCGCCAGCTCACTCCGCAAGTCAAGCGCTTGTAGAGAAACTTCACTTCAAAATTGTAGCTGGTCGGTAAGCCAATGAATACCGTCCCATTCCTAGACGGTATAGATTTTTTTATCGCTATATGCTGTCGAAAGAGTCCAGTTCAGCTTCATTGGTTACTACAAGATACAGCGACATACGATACCGGGCGACAGTCTAGGTGAGATTGTGGTCGATAGGGTGACAAACTCCCCTCCTTTTCTGCAAATGAGAAGGATGCATCCCCATAGTTATTTAAGCTCAAGTAACTATCATTATGTGCACCGAGGGGAGACTATCTCACGCGCGGCAGTTCAAGCTGGCCTTGGATTGTCGCGGGACTGATACCCAGATGGTATAGTGGATAGGTCCCTGTACTGTTTTATGGTGACTCATGAGTAGTTTGCCATTAGTCGCGTCCACACAGAGAGCAGCCGCGCGAAGGAATTGCCGCGATAAGCAGCGCGGTTGTGAACGTACTTCTCAGCAGCGCGGTTAGTGTGAACGTACTTCTCAGCAGCGCGGTTAGTGTGAACGTACTTCTCAGCAGCGCGGTTAGTGTGAACGTACTTCTCAGCAACGCGGTTAGTGTGAACGTACTTCTCAGCAGCGCGGTTAGTGTGAACGTACTTCTCAGCAGCGCGGTTAGTGTGAACGTACTTCTCTTCTCAGCAGCGCGGTTAGTGTGAACGTACTTCTCAGCAGCGCGGTTAGTGTGAACGTACTTCTCAGCAGCGCGGTTAGTGTGAACGTACTTCTCAGCAGCGCGCGCCATTCAAATATAGATAGAGAACGGTTCCGACTGCTCCATGCTGACAGTTCACAAAGTCCAGTGCATACTGATGTCCCAGGCATAACTGCCTGCGAGTGGCATACTTGCTTAATAGAGCGGGAAGATGACAATGCATTAACATCTTTGTCTTATCTAATCTCGCATGCGCAGAGAGAAATTAATGAAAGGAGAGAGAGTGGGTACAACTGCTTTTTATGTGTGTTCAATGACAGACGCGCAGAGTTTGTTTCGCCGGTTCTTCTCAAGACAGGTCTAGATTGGACCGGTGATCGATTTTTTTTTTGCTGACGTCAAAAAAGTATTTTGTCTAATTCTAATTTGAGCAAATTCATTCTGTTTCAGTCTCTTTCGACCCAGATGACCGTGTTTAGACTGACTTCTCCTCTCTACTTATTATATATAAGTATATGGCGCGCGCCTTAACCGCACTGTGAACTCGAGGCTCCTCGCCCTGAGTAGACACACCTATGAGGTACTGACGCTACACAAACCCGTGAAGTAGCGCTCACTGCTAACTGTTTGCTCTCGCTGCTGGTGAGTAATTGCCAATTAACTTGTACAAATTGCTGCCAACTGATGTTTAGACTAAATATGTTCAACTCTAACATTGCAGTGTCAACCTCATTCCATACTATGAAACTTTAATCACACTGTTATCCAATATCATCATATTTTTAATCCACCGCAGGAAGAAGTTCCCACTTTTATAGTATAAGGGGACAAAAGAGTGATGGAGTCTTTTGATGACAAGCAACGCCCATTAAACATCATGGCAATTAACTTTTTATATAATGAAGATAATTATCCATCTTCCCTTACCTCTGGTCACCGGAAAGCCACAAACTGCACGAAGCGCGACAGTATACCTGTATATTCTTAGATTCCAGTATATTCTTGTGTGCATTCTTTGTCAAAAATATTGCAAGTATTAAACTGAGTTTATTAAAATTTACTCCTCGAAACGATTTAAACCGTGCTTTATTGAATTCTACGAGCGATTGCTCGAATAATTGCGTATGACACTAGTCTTTACCTCGTAGCGATCTAGTAGCTTACGTCTGTCTTACGAAAGGGTTAGAGGGACGTAAGCGACCTTCCAGAATCACTTCGCTATTAAGCTGTACATAAACTGCAGTTGCATATCGGAACTAGCGCAGACTTTTGCTATTATTATTTTATATCAATTAGGGTAAAAGAGGAATCTTTTAATGACTACCGACGCCCTTAGCATCCGCGTTATTGTCATCCAATTGCCTTGCCATGCTGCCAATTATATTCCTTATTTTCAATTTTTCCGCTGTGGTAGGCATAATTTGCTTATTAATCATTCATAAATTATTTAGACATATTATTGTATTGTATTTAGAAATTTAATTTTAGAATTATAAGTATTTAGAAATACAGTTGTGCAACTGTCTCAATGGCGCTGTAGTTATAGTTTATTTATTTATTTATTTTTATTGAGGGACCACATAAAATCAGGATTATGATATCTCCGGATATCATAATCATTTATTGAGTGGTCACGTTTTGAGGCATTTCGATGAGTACACTGACAACTTTTTTTTGGGTTGGGGCTAACGACCAATCGGAGCCTTTTTACGACTACCGACGCCCATGAACATACACATAATTACTATGCCTATACCTTCCCCCTCCCAATTTGCACAGTGTACCAATCAAAATGCACAAGTATTTTCCTGCGCTCATTTATCCCAAGTTATTTTTAAGAATTTAATGTAATAACAAAACCTTTTATTAAATTTAAATTGGTATATGTTCGCTTCTTTTAATGTTCTAAATTATGTGCCTTGTATAATTCTTAGTTAATTAAGTAGATGCTGAATTGTTACACGGTTTTTTAATGTGTAACATTATCTGCAATTTTAACATTCTCAATAAAAGACTTCTATTCTATTCTAATTAAAAAAGGATTTAAATCGAATGCCACTTAAGCGAGTGTTTCACAACATCTTTCATGTAGGTAATATCAAAAACGAAAATGACTGTACACAATTCCCGATAGACTTAAATATGAATTGCTTGTATTCACACGGAGTGAATGAGTTGGCACAACACTAACGATGATGAATGAAGACCGAGACGTTCAAGACCGAGATCGTTGATTGATTGAATGTGTTCTTGTATTTGGAATTGAACTCTCGCTTTATATTTTAGGAACCGATTTTATGGAGTTCAGAAGCTCTTTTTTTAATGACTACCGTCGACCGTAATTGTTATATGGATATTACCTTCTACTTCCAATAGGCCACCGAAAATACACACACTGCATGTCAGCAAGAGGTACCTCCCTCATTCTACAATTATAAATACTACTCGGGCTACACTGCAACTGCAATGCAACATGGCACTGCCTTGTACAAAAAAATTATGAAACAGAATTGACAGTAATTCTCTAGGTGTAACATTGCTGAATTGCTTGCACTAATGATTGAGGAAAAAGGCAAATCGAACACATTTTGTGATGAATATTTAAGAGTTCTTTTTTCTATAGTATTAGAGGGCAGTCGAAAAGTCGAGATTCCTTGGTCTATATGTCTACACCAAAAGAAGCTATGAATATTCTTCAACTCATAGACAATTTCAGTGATCCACCATGACTCATAAACTTTTGAAAACGTTTACACAACTTTACGTATTATTTGAGTGATAGTTCCTTCCCAGGTTGTGTCAGCCTAACCTGGCCCCAATGTTGCTCTCATTGTTCATGTTATGGCACTTTTTTTTTGTTCACGCGGGGAAACGCATTTACGCGCCTTCACCGGCCCTGGGTGGGGTCCAGTGGTGTGTGGGACTTGCGGCACATGATAGTGCCGAATACCCACAAAACCCACCGCGAGTGCCATCAGTGTCGTCTTTGATGAGGTGCCCCGGAACAAAAATCATCAGGGCACCTCGACGGCCAGTCAGCCCTCTGAGGGACCAAATCCACGTCCACAGATGAGGTTGCCCAGCACTGCAGGATAACCCCACCCCTTGCCCTTTGCCCCGTGCGCAAAAAAAAAAGCGCCACCTCCTGTTGTTCTTAGGTCCCCTCTTCTTATAAGAGGGGTACCGAGAGCGATTCCTCCTCCTAATCTTTAAGTCACCTCTTCTTATAAGAGGGGTGCAAAGATCCCCCTCGGTTAATTGGCTTCGCCTGGATTCAACCCAGGCTACTAAGCACCACTTTTTCTTTTTTTTTTTTTGTTGATGCGGAGAAACGCATTTACGCGCCTTCACTGGCCCTGGGTGGGGTCCAGTGGTGTGTGGGGCTCGCGGCACATTATATAGTGCCGAATACCCACAAAAATCACCGCGAGTGCCACCAGTGCCGTCTTTGATGAGGTGCCCCGGAACAACAAATCATCAGGGCACCTCGATGGCAAGTCAGCCCCCGAAGAGACCGACGCCACCTCCACAGATGGGGTTGTACCGCACCACAGGACAACCCCACCGACTTTGGGACAGTGCAATGGGGTGAGGTTCCCATCCTCGCCCCTTGCCCCGTGCGCAAATGCGCCGTCACTTCTTACTCTTTTGTCCCCTCTTCTTATAAGAGGGGTACAAAGAGCGGCACCTCCTCCTACTCTTAAGTCCCCTCTTCTTATAGGAGGGGTACTAAGAGCCGCCACCTTCTCCGTTCAATTGGCTTCGCCCAAGGTGTCTCGGATAACCCCAGGCTACTGAGCCCCACCGCCACGACAAGGCTTGAACCATGGTGGGGACTAAGCACCACTGTCACGACAAGGCTTGAACCATGGTGGGGATGTTATGGCACCTCATTAATAAATGCCAACATATAATAGTTACACAATTCTTTTGAAAAACTGTGATAGGAAAATTACACCCTCTAAGTGTACTTTGATCTAAGTGTACTTTGATCTAAGTGTACTTTGATCTAAGTGTACTTTGATCTAAGTGTACTTTGATCCAGATGAAGTTCATGACATCTGGTACATTAAAATTAAAATAAAGTCGTCGTGGACGCAGCGACATAGCAAACTGCATTACCCTTCTGCTGTCACAGTCGGGTAATGAAGAGACGTCAATTTATTCCCAGATATAAGGTTAATAACCTTACTCGTGAGACGAGCAAGATAAATCTTCGCCAGTGATATGATCCGGTCGAAGAAATTTGAAAGTCACGCGGTCCTTCACGAACGTCCAAAAGGAGAATGATATGGGAAATAACGTCTGTATTTAAAGATATTATTTCGCAGATATTTGCTGTATATTTCTTAAGACATTGCAGCTAAAAATATTTTAAGAATTACACGAATAAATTTATATAATTATTATTTTAATTTATATATATTAAAATCTTCCATTACTGAGTGCCTGATTAACAGACGGCCAGACAAGGCACAAACTGATATACCTAGAAACTTGAAATTTTGTACACGGGTTCCTTTCATGATATAAGAGAGCACTTAGAAAGGGTTATGATGGAGAACTGAACTGTTCATAATATGGAATTTTCCCATGTTACGGGTGTAAATCCGTGGGACGCTCTGATATGAAATATCCTGCAGTACTACTTGTGTTACAAATACGAAAGGTTCTTATTAAAAAGGTTAGTTATTATTTCACGTGAAAACTATCCAATATATTTGTATTAATTTTGGCACTGATATAGATTTTAGTCTCAGTTGGTATAAAATACTTTTATCTTCATATAAATGAACGCTTTGGATTCCATTTTAAGCGAGCAAAACCGCGATACAGCTATATTTAGTACACTTTTGGAGATGTTTCTCAAAAATGTTATACATCAATGCTTATGATTGAATGGGTTGAAGACCAGCGATGGCTCAGTGGATAAAAAGAAGTTTAAAAGTGCGCCGTATTTGATTGCTACGCATGAAACTACTACCATGTATTGCAGTCGAGTTGGGTGCACACGACCGTGGGACACACCTCTCGCTCACATGATACCGCCTTAAAACTAATGGTGGCTTGTGTGCTTCGTGCAGTTTAAGGCCAGATCAGCCACCGCCAGACTGGCGCCACTCCTGCGGGCGAGTGCCATCCCACTAAAAATGAGGATGGCACTCTACAAAAGCCACGTAAGATCGAGGCTTACATACGCGACTCCTGCCTGGCATCACTTGCTGAGCGATACGAACAAGCGGAAGCTCCGTGCCGTTCAGAACAGGGTGTTACGGCAACTGGTCAAGGCTCCATGGTTCGTGAGGAACCACACTATACTCAGAGACCTGCGCGCCGAACCACTCGATGACTTTGTCGGCAGGATGTCGAGCAACCTGTTCGAAAAGGCGGACGCGTCGGAGCGCGAGACCCTCAGGGGTCTCGCGCCCTGGCACGCCCGCCCCCCGGACAAATGTAGCCTGCCGAGGGGGGGGGGGACGGATAACCAGTTTCCGTACACCTCCCACACAGGCTAGAAAAAAAAACCACTAACCCATTTGACTTCTTTTTTTCACAGGTTATATAGTTATATACTTGTATACACTTTCCCTCTCGCCGGACGCTGCAGACGGACATCGCCGACACCGCGCGGGTGGTGCCGATTGGGACGTGGCAACCCCGTTGCCACGCTCCCGCAAGGATACGGCCCGCCGCCTCTCCCGTGACAACAACTCCACGGCCAGGACCCATCTTTTAATTTATTTTTTCTTTCCTTTCTTGTCTTCTGTTTGTCGCGTCTGACCTTTGACCTTTGCTTTTCCACCAATACACCGTATCGCAAACACAGCGTGCGACTCGGTGCCTGTCCATAGGGCCATCACAGGAGTGGAACCATACACGTTTCCCAGTTCGCTCTGGGACCTGTGAGAGTGCCTCTACAAATGGATAGACGCCGATCGTACAAAGATACCAATAGCCCAGGCACATAAACATATGTGTAAACGCACTTAGAGGTCAACACGACCTCGCATCGACCACAGCCTCGTATTGACGAGGCTCGAACAAACACATCTCCAGTAGGGAGCTAAGCTCCGGTCTGGACCCCCCTCGACCCGGCTACGGGAAGAGTGCGAAGACATGACGAGTTCGTGCAGTTTATAAGTGATCGCCGCCCCTGCATGACCATTAACCATTAGATACTAGAAGGCGTCGGGAGCCATTAAGTGGCTCCGACTCCTGATTCGTGTGCCTATGATCTGAAAAAATACATTCTAATCGTATTTAAGTAATTTAAATCGCAATTGTCATTTTTTACATTTTATACGCATATTGTACAGGTACATTATTCCGAATGTACTTTTATAACATGTCAATAAAAGTATTATAAAACCATTGATTTAAAAATACCAAAATACACACCAACGCAATCAACGCCTCAAAACACTCTAAGCAAAAGATGACTATCAGTTTTAAGCAAATAGTGGATATTATAAAATTGTTTTTCATTAATTAAGTATTATCATGTATTGCCATCACGAAATAGCAGTATTAGTTGTTGTTGGTAATGAAGTTATAACACAATTTCTAAAGTAACGTATAAATCACTTAAAACTAATAGCAGGAAACGTTTAAATACTTGAACAACTCTAAGTTAGTACGAACACCACTCGGGGTGATTGCGCTAATAAGGGTACTCGTGTGCGCGGTTTTATATTTCATTTTCACTCATTTCACACATCACCAACTAATTAAGTGTTTGCAGTGAATAAATACATTTCTCGAGTTTTATTTGTGGAAAGAACGGAACCCATATAATCTTCATACATTACTTTGATGACCATCAATCAGGAAAACCTGGGTTCTCGTAGAAATTTGGCTAGAAGTGAGTTAACGTAATAACGATTAAGTTTTGATTTAAATTAAATTAATCTATTAAATTGTTAATTTCTTGTTAAATCACAGAAAAAAATTATCATAACCTTATTTATATATTTTGTATTGTTCACTTATTTTGCACAATACGAACGCATTGTACAAAATAAGTGCATACGCCGGCATACTTAAATCTGACAACTTCTACAGGTTATTCCTATGGATGCAAAATGTACATTGCTATTTTTTATCGTTCCTAAATATCGGTGTTTTTCCGAAGTATTTTCAAGTATACTACTGCTGTCAACTCGTAGCATGGTAAGGGAGATTTGAAAACCTTACGCGTTTCTCCTTTATCTTGTATGTGGCGTATGTAGTGTTTGCGTCGCTTTGCGAACATAAAACCATCTATTCATGAAAAATAAGAAACTTAACGTAACAGATAAGCCAACCGTGAATCACCTACAAAATGTAGCAAATGCGATGCCAAGTGAGCGGTAAATCTCTGAATTGGGAGCAATTATAACTAATAAACGAAGAGAGGAGCTCTCCTGAATGAATATTATATATATCTATAATATGGTTTGTGACTGTGAATAATCATATCAAATAAGTATCTATGAAACAGGCGGGATAATAAGCAACTAGCTCGCTGAAGCCTCCTAGTTGCTAGGAGACTATGATTGATGAATCGTCTCACCATAAAGCTTGACGAATTCCAGCCACAGGTGCGGGCTGGGTTTCGCAGAGTATTTAGAACCATGGACCGCATTTTCACCATAACGCAAGTACGCAACGCATAAAAGACACATGAGCACAATCCGCTGTGCCTTGCCTTTGTGGACCATGAAAAAGCTTTTGACTCTGTCGAAGCCTGGGCTGTTCAGGAACATGTCACGTCGATTAGCGACACGTCGAAGTACTGAGTGCATTGTATTTCGCTGCTTTTATCTCCGTATTGATTCCGGGAGGTCAAACAAGGCCAATATAATTGCATCGAGAAGTGCGGCGGGGGGATGTTATTTCCCCGAAAAAGTTCAATAATGATTTGCAGGATGACTTTAAGACTTTAAACTCTAAATAAGGCCTCCGCCTTATGACTTCGTTACAAACTAAAATATCCGATATCACGCGACAAGTAAGCTAGCTGAGGTGGCAATGGGCTGGTCACACACTCAGAAGAACAGGTAGCAGTTGGGCCAGTAAGGTTCTGGAGTGGAGGCCGCGGTTAGGAAAACGAAGTGTTGGTCGACCTTTCACCAGGTGGGAAGACGATCTCCGTGCAGTAGCCGGTCCGGGATGGATGCGACTAGCAGATCGGTCGTCTTGGCGTTCATTGAAAGAGGCTGTGTCCAACTGTGCTGATAATGATGATGATGAAATTAGAATGAACAGGAAAAAAATATTAGAGTAATTTTTTTACGATACGCATGCACGCACGAAAATCCGATACCTCAGTGTATCGGATTTTCGTGATTCGTTAGCTGTAATCGACATTCTAGTTTTTCAAAAGTTATCATAATGAGTTATAATATAACTTTAAAACTTTTTTCTAGTTAAATCTTTTTTTTTTTTTAATGTTCTTCGTTTGTGGAAACAAGTAGAAATATTTTTAAAGAGATTATTATCTTGTTGCGGCAAAGAAGTATAACTTCTAACGCGTGTAATCATAGTCATCATCATTATCCTCCCTCATGGGTCCACTGCTGGACGCAGGTCTCTTTCAATGAACGCCAAGACGACCGATCTCCTGCTACTCGCATCCATTCCGGACCGGCTACTGCATGGAGATCAACTTCCCACCTGGTGAACGGTCGACCAATGCTTCGTCTTCCTAAAAGCGGCCTCCACTTCAGAACCTTATTGGCCCATCTGCCATCTGTTCTTCTGAGAGTGTGTCCAGCCCATTGCCACTTTTTACTCGTGATCACTCTTTTTTTAAATGGATACTCAAATGTTACAGGTTTGCTGAGCTGTAAAAAAAAAACACAAGCGATCAAACGCCCATCACCATAAATAAGACTTTATCTGGGTCAGTATATTTAGTTTAAGCGGGCTGGTCGTTATAGTCTCCCATAAAACCCAATCAAACTGACCTACAAATTTATTGCAGGCGGTTAAAAATGAAATTAGGGGTGTGTTGAAACCTTTTAAATTAAACGGGTGTGTTGAACATATTGCCACAATGTACGTTCTACATCTACAGTCCAAGGTCGCTTGGCATCAACATATATTTAAAACTGTCTGTCTCGTAGTCTTGTGGTAAGCATGAGCCACCCCGGGAAGTCCCTGGTTCCAGTACCGGGTTGGGCTGAGGTGTTATTGGGTTCTTTCAATTTCTAATAACAGTCTGGATTTAGGAAGTTGGCAGCGTTACACACCCGTGCCTCGGATAGTACATTAAGCCGCTGGACCCGCGCTTACATTTCTCACGGTCGTGCCGGATTGCCGTCACCGTATTGCCGTAAAAATCAGGTTGTATCAGATCCAACACGAGACTTTAGTTTACGCCATAAGAACAAATAATAGATTCTGAAGTGAATGCTGCAAGAGACGTAAACTACGTAAGTATAGAAAATCATTACGGTTAATCTCTGAAACTTTAGGCGTTTTGCTGCAGTTAATATAGAAAATATATGTATGTAATTATAATGATGTGCGGGGCTTACTGTATCGCTCTCTCTCTCTCTCTCTCTCTCTCTCTCTCTCTCTCTCTCTCTCTCTCAGCCAAACCTGAATATGTTTTGTTATTGGCGATGTGAATAGGATGATATAGGTTATATGTAAGTACTTAGGTAAGCTTTAAGTCCAGTTTAAATCTTGTAATTAGGTTACACAAAAGAATATTATCGATTACATCTTGTAAAATTTCCACCTAATTTCATTAGTTTTGGGACTGAATCAGAAGGAGGTTCATGTTCTATTTAATTAGTCATGAGAAGAGCCAGCAAAGGACATTTAAACTTCTTAACTCTATATAATAAAACTACTTCAATAGTAACATGCGTAAACCTAAGAGAAAATTCTTTACTCTATATTACATCATTATAAGTGAAAGTGCTGCGACTGCAATGCAAGATGGCTCTATCGCTTATATTTGCGTAATATACAGTCAAGAAGTTTAAATATTCCTTACAAATTTACGGAGGTGCTTTTCGCTCATATGGTACAGCCATAAAGTGATAGCTATGATGACCATAAAGAGAAGGAGAGGGAAGGAAGGCATCTGTATAACAATTACACGGATGTCCCTAGGCGTCGGAAGTCATTAGAGGATCGAAATTTACGCGTGTGAAACCACGAGTGCAGCTATTAGTATATTTTACTGACGTATTTGCAGTTCCTGGCATAACTTCAATTTTCTTTGTGTTCAAGTGTCCTCACATAATGCAAACATCTTGTTCTGTACATATTATATTAACTTCTGTACATATTTTTGCAAATGAAAATACGTAGCAGTCACCGAAATGGTTTAGATCCTCACCTCACGCGTTGTTAACCTGCTTGTGGAGTACATGGAGTACGTCTTCATCTCAATCTTACAGCCTCAAGATCTCGCTGTGATGTGGCTCACTGCACTGTCATTTGAAATAGATTGTACGATTCATGACTCGTACATGATACAATTCTATCTACGTCGTAGTCGTATGGCTCGCCGTATTACATCACGGCTAGCCATTTTCAAAACATGGCCGTTTTGTTTTATGGGGGGTCAAAGAGTAGCCGGATTGTCATACGAGACGTTGTCCAATATGTTTTTGTTTTTGTTTAGTTCAGGTAATCCGGCCATGTCTGCAGTGGTTGTTATAATCTGAATAAAATATAATCTATATTTGTAATGGGTAAAATTATACACGTACCTATGCGAAATTTCATCAAAATCGATTCAGTAGTCTTGGTGTCCATCGCAGACATACACCGCGATATGACATTTTTATCATAAAGATAAGAATGCATGTAGTATATGTGGGGAGATATATGTATTTTAGCATACCATATTTTCTTCGAGATAAACTAGGCTAGGAGAGAAAAAAAATATGATCTTAAGTTATATTTAACTTTATTTTTGAATTCCAACCATGCAAAATAATTTGATATATTAAAAAATAACTCTCACTCTCCTAATACTCTCTACAACACCAAAGAACCCTAAGTAATTACAGTGTACTTGTAATAATGTTAGCAGATATACAGTCAGTCAAGCATTTCAGGTTTCGGTAAAATTTGGCGCACCATGTGTGTTTTTGTGATTTTTCAAATATCAAGTTTAACTGTCAGACCCACGTTAGGATCTCAGCGGTACAGCGTCAAAAATAAATCTTTTCTGCTAGAGCCGGTTTGCCTAAACCGCTCCCTCGTGAGATTATTAGTGGAGGATCGTTATAATATTACTAGCATCACCCCGCGGTTTCACCCACGTAACCCGGTCTCATTATTATAGATGAGCGTTTTCGAAGAAACAAACAAACTCTCCAGCTTTTATATTACAGGTTGTTTACTATTTGGTACTAGTACTATAAAAAATGTTTAAATATGTATATTTAGTAAGAGGTAGTGTTGCATAGGAGGAGGTAGTGCCATGCATAGTGCTTTACACTACACCCCCCTATGCAAGGGAATGGGGCCGGCACGACCGGAGAGGTACCTCTCGTTCATATAATACCGCCATATAATAGGTAACTACCGCCACACATAGACATCTTCATGACCCGAGGTTATGCAGGCGCGTTGCCGACATTTAAGATGCTTAGCTTATCTTAAAGTATCACATCAACATCTAAAAGTTCGATGGGGATCGTATCGTATCGTAACCCAAATCGTATTGGTTCGGAAATACCGACGATGACAGCTGGTTCCACATCGAAGTTGAGTGCAGTAGGAAATTGCGCTTGAAACGCACAGTTGTAGACTTTCAGACATGAAAGTGGTGACGGTGGAGCTTACAGTTCCGCCGTGATATCCGAGAGTGGAATTCCGCTGCTGATATTAATCCGAACAACTCCTCGGAACACTCCCCGTTTCAGATGCGGTAGAAGATGCAGAGCGAGCCAACATCTCTTCGTAATGCCAAATGATCAAGCTGCATGGAAACAGCCTGGTCGTCAACGATTTGAGTCGATCTACGTTGAATACGTTCAAATAGGGCGAGTTGATAGCTGGAGACACCAGCCCAAAAGTGAGAGCAGTACTCCATATGCGGTCGGACCTGAGCATTGTATAATTGCTGCTGATGATGTCGCGTGAAGTACTGCTTCGCCCTATTGAGCACACCCAGCTTCTTGGAGGCTAATTTAACCTTCGCTCCAAATGACCGCGGAATTGAACGTTGCTCGATATGTCCGCTCCAAGAATCCCGATGCTAACTAAGGCCATTAGGGGGGTATTTTCGAAGCGAGGCGATACGGAGAAGACTTTTTTTGCGGTCAATGCACAAAGTTGTATTTTTTGGGGTTAAATTGAACTAAATTTTGTCGGCCCCATTCCGAGATTTTCGTCAATAAAGACTCGACTTCAGACACAATTTGGTTGCGGTACTTGGTGATGTTTTCCCAGGAAATATTGGTGCGGCCTGTGTATAGTGCATCGCCAGTACTGTCTACATATGTACTATCTGCATAACAATGAATGCCGCTGGTTTGTAGCATACCATTGATGTGCAGAAGAAACAGCGTGAGAGACAGAACATACCCTTGTGGAATACCAGCATTGACCGATTTGAGGTCTGAGCATGCACCGTCAACTATGACCTTGATGCTGCGATCTGTCAAAAAACTAGTGATCCAGTCGCATAGTTTCCCAGACAGTCCCTAATATGGCAGCTTCGAAAGGATATGCCAGACCCGTTCAGAAGCCTTCGCTATATCCAAACTAACGGCCTCCCTTGGTTTCAACTGCCTCTACCTACTGGTGCATTAAATAGGTCAATAGGTTGTCACCTGAGCGTCCCTGACTGAAACCGTATTGTCGGTCGCTAATTATTTAGTGTATCCCTATATAATAGTTTCCATAATTTTGGAGAACAAAGGGGTTATAGCAATAGGCCGGTAGTTCGATGTATCCGAGCGGTCACGCTTTTTAGGGACCGGGTGTACCAAAGCCGTCTTCCAAGAGCTTGGGACGACGCCAACAGAGTAGGAGTATTGGAAAAGACGCGTCAACACCGGTGCCAACTCCGGAGCACATATTCGTAGCACAATCGGCGCGATACCACCGGGCCCACTTGACTTGTGGATATCCAAGGAGAGTAGCGTCTTGTGTGTTCACTGTGTGTTCACCGGCATTGAGTATTCACAGCGCTGGATAGTGGGCGGGGGAGTTCCACGGTCATCCAAACTAGAGTTGCACACAAATAGAGAGCCCAGGGGATCGGCTTTATGTTCTGCAGCATGGGCCAACGATCCTTGGCAGAAATGGTAAGGATGGCTGAGCAAAATTACCTAGGACAGCCTAAGCGAGGGACCAGAAAGCACGAGTTCCCGAAGGAAGGCGAACTAACCTCCCGTCAATTCTGCCGATGTAATCGGACTATGCCCCTGCAGTAACTCTTTCGTAGGATCTGGAAACTTGATTATACTCCTTTTTGAATAAGCTGGTTTTTTCGTCCTGGTACGCTGTCCCCAGGACCGGTAGCACTCTTGCATATGGCATACCGCTAGTCTGCAATAGCGATTGAACCACGGCTGTGCATAGACGCGAGGGTGGTCGTCGCAATCTGCGCGTTGCCATATGATGGAGAGATCCCTCTCTTCGAGAGTGCAGAGGCGACAAAAGCAGATATCCTCCCCGATGTATGCACACACTTCAGCATGCGGCCCAAAGGAGTGTAGTAGCTCATACCTTGGGTACGAGAGGTAAGATGTATCAATCGGAGAAGATATAGACTGTGTTTCGGTCAAGAGGAGCAAAGCCGGCTTCTCAGTCTCTGGGTCAACTCCCGTATGTTGCAGAAATTCACACCAAGAGCAGCAGGGGGAGCCTTCTTCACGCTTGGTCTTGCGTTTGCCCCTTGCAATATCGTCAATGAGCATAAGTTCGCACCCCC
>JAFELO010000564.1:61443-125567 GCA_017140195.1 Eumaeus atala | reverse complement strand
TGAATCCCGTTCAGCGAGGGTTACATCCCCGGTCGTGGCGGCCCAATTTTGTTGCACAGGAGGATGTAGTGTCAAGCATTATGCAAGGCACTATCTCCTCCTTTGCAGCATGGCACTACCTCTTCCCAAATTTACGGCAGTATAGTGTGAGTGAGAGGTACCTTCCCGGCCGAGTCGGCTCAATTCGGCAGCAATGGAGAATGCACGCATTTTACTAAATATACAAATCTAAACATCTTTCATAATACTAGTACTAGTGAACGACCTAAAATATTTGTTTGAAAATGATAATCTCAGGTCCGCATTGAAAATGTCTTTTTGTATTGAATAGTCCATTTATTGAGGAAGACTATATGCTATATACCATGACGCTACTACTAATAGTTGAAACAGCGCGGTGATGCTAGTAATATCTTTTTGTGTTGAATAGTCCATTTATTGAGGAAGACTATATGCTATATACCATGATGCTACTACTAATAGTTGAAACAGCGCGGTGATGCTAGTAATATCTTTTTGTGTTGAATAGTCCATTTATTGAGGAAGACTATATGCTATATACCATGATGCTACTACTAATAGTTGAAACAGCGTGGTGATGCTAGTAATATTATAATGAGATCCTCCTCTAATAATCCCACGCGAGAGCAAACCGGCCTAGACTGAGACTAGCTAGAGATCCTAGCGTGGGTCTGGCAGTTAAAGCAGATTTTTGAAAAATCACAAAAATACACTTGGTCCGCCATATTTAACCGGAACCTGAAATGCTTGACTGACTGTATATCTTTGAATTATATTGCAAGTACACTAATTACTGAGGGTTGTTTGGTAGTGCAGTGTAGAGAGTACTTGGAGAGAGGTAGCCCCCATATCCTTTACTTGTAAAATTACCGATTATAAATATTTTAAACCAAACAGTGCTATTACAAAGTCTCGTAGAGATTTAACCATTTTTCTGTACGTACAAAGGACGAAATTGTAACTGAACCAGTGCAGGGTTGGAATTTAGAATAAAGTTAAACTTATCATTAAATCATTAATTTTTCAGCTTGTCTCGAAGAAAGTGTGGTATTCAAAAATGGCTATATCCCCAAACATATATTATATACATTTGTATGTTTATTATAAAAATCTTATATCACGGCATATGTCTGCGATGAACACCGAAACTACTGAACCGATTTTGGTGAAATTTGGCATTGGCACATGCATAATTTGGTCCATTACATATATAGACTATATTCTATTCATATTATAACAACCGCTGCAAGACGTGTCCGGATTACTTACACTGAACGTAAGCCGCTATATTGGAGAACATCTCGTATGACAATCTGACTACTCATTGGCCCGCCACAAAACAAAACGGCCATGTTTTTGAAACTGGCTAGTCGTAATGTAATACGGCGAACTATACGACTACGACATATAATAGACTGTAGATGAAAGTGTATCATATACGGGTCATGAATCGTACAACCTATTTCAAATGACAGTGCAGTAAGCCATATCAAAGCGAGATCTTGAGGCTGTAAGATTGAGATGAAGACGTACTCCACGTACTCCACAAGCAGGTTAACAATGCGTGAGGTGAGGATCTAAACAATTTCGGCGACTGCTACGTATTTTGATTTGCAAAAATATATACAGAAGTTAATTGACAAGATGCTCGCGTTATGTGAGGACACCTGTACATAATTTAATTAAAAACTCCAATTTTGAACTTATGCCACGAAATGCAAATATGTCAGTAAAATACACTAACAGCTGAACCCCGTGGTTTCGCACGCGTAAATTTCGATTCTTACTTGTTTCTTTATTAGTTAAACTTGGAAACTAGTATTTGAAGCTCGTTAATGAATAGCGTCGCCTAAAGACATCCGCATAATTGTCAAGCAGATAGCTTCCCTTCCTCTCCTTCTCTTTATGGGCATCATAGGTGTCACTTTACGGTGGTAACATATGAGCAAAATGTATTTCCGTAAATCTGTAAAGATTATTAATGTTATATATTATTGGAATATATTTTGTCAAACAATGAAGTCATAAGACAGGGAACTAAAGTTTCCGAAATCACGCGAAGAATAAGCTCACTCGAGTGTTACTCATAACAATAAAACCACGTGTTTCTATTTAATAATTTAACTAGCTTGACGTTTCAGAAGCTTTACAGCAGTCATGGTCATGGGTGGACTGAGATGACAGATAACCTTATGTTATAAGTTTTTAAAAGTACCCGAAGAATTATAATTTTTAATCTTTTCTTCATGTCAGCCACAGATGTCACCCGGGGCCTGACATCTCTGGCTGATCACGCTTACCATTAGACCACGGAGAGTCATAATAATCATATTCGGAAAACGCATCCCTCAAAATGGAACTATATGAAATGTGAACCTAGTTTTCGAAAATCCAAAACTTAACTTAAGTAGATTTTGATCGAGGCTTTGACAGATTTAGCCAAAAATTGATGTATTTATATTTATTCTTATTAAATCCCATTCAGTATATTTTGAAAAAACCATTCACATACAAACAGACAGCTTTTGGGTACTTAATTTTATAATAAATATAGGTAGATACGTAAGCGTGACATGAAGCAATTTAGGTGAACAAAATGATTTCAATATTCCTTTATGAGACAATATTCGGACCCCTATAGATGGGACACAGATGCCCGTAAATCTCCGGCGGCGACTGTTATAAATTGTGCAATTGGACTGGGGACTGCTTTTTCGGCTAAATCTGTCAAAGCGACGAACAAAATCGGATTAAGTCGATTAAGTTTTGGATTTTCGAAACCTAGGTCAACATTTCATATAGTTCCATTTTCATGGATGCGTTTTCTGAATATGATTATTATGACTCTCCGTGGTCTAATGGTAAGCGTGATCAGCCACAGATTGACACCTGTGGCTGATCACGCTGGCCCCGGGTTCGTATTCCGAGTCGGACTAAACAAAAAGTGTTTTTAGGAATTTTTGTTTCAAATAGCAGTCCCGATTCAGATAGTTGGTGGTGTTAAGACCTCGTGCCTCGGACAGCACGTTCAGCAGTGGATTGTGCGTCTGATTTCTCTTCAGCCGAGTCGGATTGTCATCCATCGGAATAGGAGAATGAAGGAATTGAGAGTGCACTTGAACCTGCGTACAAGCATGTATAATATATCCTACACAGATGATTCATCACAATAGAGGTCGATGGCCGTTGTATCCGAAATTCGGCTAGGATCACATTATTATTCTTATAGAATAGGAAATGGAAGTATGGAATTTACATGGGCTTAAACCTATAGAATATAGAAACTTCACCGGTTTCACATGTCATTAGATATTTAATTCATAACAACCTCGCAAATGTTTCCCATTGTATACATCCAACAGGAAACCATGAACCCAAAAATTGTATTTTATTTGACATATACCTCCCTAATAGGCCAATTTGGAGTTTAATTGAAATCCTGAAACCGGGCCTAATGTCTTGCTTAAAAAATTAAATAAGCGGTAAGCGGTAGCGCTATTACTATAGCACTACCTCTTACTTAACGTATTATTTAGCGTACCGCTAATATTACCGTAGTGCTATTATTATTAGACGAAAAAGAATTAAAAATACTGAATAAAAATTGTGACCACCTAGCCAAATTTTGTTACAAACAATTTAATGAGAAAACTGAAGAAAAGATTAAAAATAAACCTTATTTTGAACATACATAAAAACTAAACGAGGTGACTCCAGCAATTATCCGGCTACCATGACTAATGAAGTAACCACGACATAGGGCGGTCCGATGATATACGAATTGTTTGCATCTTACTTTTTTCCGTCTCTATCCCAGTCCAGCAAACTAGCGACGATCGCAATAACATACGCTTGAGTGATCTCTATAATTACAGTTTATGTCTATCTAGTCCCCTCCTCACACGTGGGGCCCTCTAAAAAAATTGTCAGCTCTTGAACGTAATAAAGGTGCTGGGCCAGATGGAATAACTTCGACCATTCATCAGAATCAATTACTCTCTTATATATGATAAATAATAAGTCGTTATCCACTGGCAGTTTTCCATCTAAACGGATGGTAGCCAAGGTAGTCCATAAGAAAAACGACGACACCTTGGTATCTAATGATAGACCTATCTCAATTTTGTCTACAATGGCTAAGACTTTTGAGTCATTGATGTGCCCATTCATGCAAAACCACTTAAAAATATATTTGAGCCCCGATCAGCATGGTTTTGTCAAGTCCAGATACTAATCCCTTCAAATTCACAGAATTACTGTGAAAAGCTATGGATTCTGGTTACCAAGCAAATGTCATATATACTGATTTTAGTAAAGCGTTCGACAAAGTACCCCATGAAATCCTAATTCACAAATTGGAATCGCATGGTATCACTGGATCGATGGATGAGCTCATATTTAGTAAATAGGTCCTTATTTGTGGTAGTCGATGGTTTTAAATCAGCCACCCATTGGATCTCCTCAGACATGCAACAGGGATCTCATCTGGGTCCTATCCTATTCAATTATTTTATCAACGGATTTTTCGATCTGCTTCTTACGCTCATGTATTTTCATGTATGCCGATGATTTAAAGTGTGTTAAAATTGTCAAAGATAAACATGATGGCATCGAGTTACAAAAGGATTTAGACCGGCTCGTAAAATGGTACCTGGTAATGGTATGGTATGGAATAAATGAAATGCATCTCAATCCAAGTAAATGTAACTTTGTAAAATATACGAAAAAAACTAGTAATGTAGACCATGACTATTATATATAAATAATATCAAAATTCAGGAATGAGATACAATTAAAGAACTCGGTATTTCATTTGATAAGAAGTTGACTTTTATGCTTCATATGGACCATATAATTAAAATTTCTAATGAAATACTTGGGCCTGTGATGAGGAAATCCAAATTGTTTAAGTGTCCGAAAATGAAAGATATTCTTTCAATAGTTATGTGCTTAGCCTTTTAGAATACTGTATTGTAGTGTGGCGTCCACATTACGCTACTCATAATTTGCGTCTAGAACGCATACAAAAGCTTTTCCTACGTTATTTTCTTCTGATTAGATTCGTTGTGGGACCCAAGACAGTTTTAGCTTCTTATCTGGGGCTCTATACGTTCATATCAATGGGTTCATAGTGGATGCCGCTGTCGATCCTGCCGATACAGGGGTAGCAGTGGTAGGCATAAAGTAATGGGCCAAGTCAGCAAATTTATACGCAATATAGCGACAGAGGAGTACCTTTTTTGTTGACGTGGGGAAACGCATTTACGCGCCTTCATTCGGCCTGGGTGGGGTCCAGAGGAATGCGGGGCTCACGGCACATTATAGTGTCGAATACCCACAAAAGCCACCACCACCACACGAGTGCCACTAGTGCTGCCTTTGGTGAGATGCCCTGGAACCATAAATCATCAGGGCACCTCGATGGCTAGTCATCCCCCTAAGGGACCGACGCCACCTCCACAGATGAAGTTGTCCCGCAGCACAGGATAACCCCACCAACTTTGGGACAGTACAATGGAGTAAGATTCCCAACCTCTTCCCTTGCCCCGTACGCACTAGCTCCTCCATATTTTGCTCTTCCCCTGTTCTTATAAGTGGTGTACGAAGAGTGGCTCCTCCTCCTGCTCTTTAGCCCCTTTTCTTATAAAAGTGGTACAAAGAGCAGCCCCTCACCTGTTCAATTGACTTCACCCAATGTGTCTAGATTGACCCCAGGCTAGTACGTTTAGTATTCAAGATTTTTATCGATTTTATTTACATAAAAATTACACATTACTATGTAGTAAATTCCAATTTTCTTCAAAACAGGTTGATTTTCATTCTCTCAAAATAATGCTTGTCTAACATTAGAAAAAAAGCGAAAAAAATGAGATATAGAAGGATAACTCATAACAACCGTCCTAAAATGGTTTCAGGAATAATGCCTAACTATAACCTGCAAAAACTTATATCGCTATCAGAGTCGCGTGTTTAACATCAATTAAATGTAAAATGCGGCAAAATATATCGTATTTAGTATTATTAAACTTATGTTTATCACGAGATGCGTGCGACCGACATAATTTGTGGCCTGGGAGCCAAGTGGCTTTACTAGGAATGAGCCATTTTGTCGTGAATTAGCGTGATAAAAATATTCACGATGATTACTATTTACAGTTTAATTATAATATTATTTTCTTTATATAAATTAAAGGATTATATTTTTCAATTATAAAATGTTTTTAATTTAGGTCACTTTCTGTTCTATTAACTTCACGTAACTTGTATATACTTATATGACCAGCCGTGTTCTACGGCTTCACTCCCGTAAATTATATCCCAAGAGACAGTTTCATCGAAATCAATACTAATAATACAAAACTGAAGAGTTTATTTGTTTCTTTGGACGTTCTAATGTTAGGAACTACTGGCCGGATTTTTTTTAACAGTCCATTATGTTTTATCGAGGAAGGTATTTACCATGTCGCTACGACTAATAAGACTAGAGTTAAGAAGGTGAAACCGCGAGGGGATGCCAGCAAAAAATTAATTTTATGTTAATCCAGTTCGTAATCTATATCTTTGCCGAAGTACATTCAAATCTGTTCATTACTTTTTGCGTAAAATTGTTATAAATATACGTACAAATTTTGACATTTGTAATATTAGTCGCCAGTGCAATCTGTTAGATATACTCCTCAATTAAACGAATACATCTAGCAACTTTAAACAAAAATAATTACAAAATGCATCCTGGGAGTAAATGTAGTTAAATTGTTTAGAAATTGTAGTTTTATTTAACGTAGTGGACATGCCCAACTATGATTAATTTCCACCAGCAATGGGTATTCAGAACGGGGAACATTTTCATATTCTACCCCATCACAACATTGACAAAATGATTTCATGAAACTTGTGTTAAAAGTACTACACAACGCATTACTCAGTAACATATGATTCAGGATACAGGTACTATAAAGTGCCCACAACCTTTAGTCCCTGTCCTCTGTCTACGGTTCCTTCAAGAAAAGGATGGTATTTGGGTATGATAAAGTGAGTAAAGTGACAGATATGCTGTCGCGTATCGTGCGCTTTGTGAGGTGGTAGTACAATCAAAAAGTTCCGCATACACATGTTTTCCCCATTTAACAGAAGAAAATATGTTAGCTACCATTGAGATCACCGCGGTAATATTATGCACGTACTTTCCGTCGGCTTAGATAAACTACACATTTAACATGAACCTCCATAGACCATTTTAGAATGAGATGCTGCTGCCATGCTACATAGGAGAAGGTAGGGCCGTGCACGGCGCGTGACACTACATCCTCCTACGCAATGGAATAGTACCGACACGACCGGGAATGTACCTCTCGCTCACTTGATACTAGCCTAGCCAGTTGGCCCATTGGGGGGGGGGTTGTAGGAGGGCAGCGCATCTGCGTAACAACCATGGACATCGGTAGTCCTCAAAGACTCCGATTGCTGCATTCCACATCGTATTATTGACCGAGATTTATTGACTAGTAGAAGGTAGTGCTATGCTGCACTACAGCCCAATTGAGCCAGCACGACAAAGGACGCGAGACATCCTCACATAATATCACCGCAAAGTGGTAGCTAGAACAGTCTAACCTATTCTATGGACAGCCATTTCGTGTAGGTTGTGCGTATCTGGTGGCCCATTGAATGTGAGGGAAATCGAAGGATAACGCATCTGCATAAGAACTATGCGGACGCTTATGATTATTATTGAAAATAGAGCCTCATTAGAGACTATATTGTTACCTAATTAGCACAAGCATAAGTGTGCTTCCTCATTTTCCTACTTCGATGGGTCACAATCCAGCACGATCGAGAAAAGAGAAATCAGGCGCAGACCTACGGCTTTCTCTGAGGGATATCTTTTATCGCAAACACTATTAGTGGAGTATGCATGGAAGCTTTTATATTTTATAGTCATTGGCCCCGGTTTCACCTGTAAATATCAGGGACTCGTTCGTCGCTGTATTCGTGAGAAATCCGCATGAAAATTCGTTCAGTAGATTTTAAGAAAACAGATCACATACAGACACACAGCCTTTAGGAGCTTTGTTATATAATATGCATGAATTTTAATCGAATAAAAATATCAGATCATTAAAAATAGTTTTATTTTTATGTACCTAATAATTCATAGTATGAATTTAAATCAAAAATATTGCAATTATGAAATTAATGATTAATGTAAATTATCATGCTCCAAAGACATACGTACTGAAGGTATACGCTATAAATACGAATAACCACAAATAGCAGCTAAATTGAAAATGGTAAATTTAGACGAGCTGTTTGATGTGAAAGGAGCGAACAGACGTAAGCGGCGCAAAGTAAATTGTTACGCTGGTGTTCCGTTTAGCCTCTTCTCCGTTACTATTTCACACGTTAAATCGTAAGATATTCAAAACCAATGCATAGATAAAAATATTTTTAAATAAATCTTTTCAGTTTTCTACCGTAAAATAGATCACAATGTTCATATCGTTAATTTTACAAACAATAACGTGATTTCTTTGTCACTTTTAAAACGTCCAAATGATAAAAATGAAACTTCCTCATTGTTTGCGTTTCCACTTCCACGGCACTCCAAGCGAAAATCAATCATAGAATGCTTTACAATGCACTGATTGAAGTCTTTTGAAGTCCAATACCGCCTGTCTGAAGGGTCTTGTAATTACCAACTCGGCTAGGCTTTTCTCTTTTGCAATTAATTGCAGTGAGTTTCTTTTAACTACAGCACAGAGTAGGTCAAACAGGTGATAAATAAAAGTGATTGTAACAAAAAAAAATAAAAGTAGCCAAATGGCAAAAAAACGGAATCATCATACTTTCATCATGTCCGTGTGCTCTACCGCATGTCACAAACATTTTACTCCGAGAGTACTTATATATATTTTAAATATATTTTTAATTTGTATTGGTATGCTGTGACCCACTACCAAATTATTTGGTGTGATTTTTAAGAATAAAATTATTAGGATTTTCCTAGCCTTTTGATGACTACCGAGACGCCCGTGGACATTCGCATGATTGTTACGTAGATGCGATGCTCTCATATCATAATGGGCCATCTATTCAAAATAATATTTCTGTTTATTACTGTTTGTTTCTGTTAATACTTTTTGAGATATTTGTTTCTAAAGAGATAAAAAGTGTGCCATCGTCTCACCTCTAGCTTTTGAGCTACCGCCCCCTGGTAATTCGTGATGCGTGTAAATCTGGCGTTACAGCATTTTTAGTAGGAAGTTGTGTTAGGGAGTGGACAGATAAAATCAGTTCATTGTGATATTAAAAGCGATCACAATGATATCTGTAGCGATACATGAATTGGGCCGGCTTGATCGTGGTGGTCCCCTCGTTCTCATGATATATTAATAACTGTCCTGTCCCGTTTCCTATATTTTCTGCCCTTTAGTCCCTAAAGGGACTAATGTAACAAAGCAACGCATAAGGAAAAATAAAAAAATAACAAGAACAACAACACATTATCACGCCAGTTCCCTAACGGGTTAGGCAGAGAGAACGGAGCGCCACACGTCACGATCCTTACACACCTGCCTCGCTTCCTCCACTTTCATAACTCTATTCTTACAAACACGCCGGTTGCGAAGACTCCAAACACCACCTTCGGACAGGACCCGACCAATTTCATCGTGATATGTTAGTCTGGGTCTTTCCCGGTATCTACATCCTGCCACATTCGCATTGTATATCTGTTTCGTTAACCTTACATCCATCATTCGTTCTACATGTCCGAACCATCGGAGCATGCCGTTTTTCATCTTAACACCGGTACTTTCATTCATTCGTAATCTCTCCCTCACTTCCTTATTATGGATGCGGTTGGCAAAGGTCACGCCACATATTTTTCGTAGCGACTTTATCTGGACCGCGTTAATTCTACTTTCATCTTTTTTCTGACATACCCAACTCTCACTTCCATACAGTAACCTTGGGACTAGCACGTAGTTATGCAGGCCCCCCTGGCTTAAAAGCGTGCTTTAAAGCAATTTCCCTAACGTTCCATTTGCTGTTCCCTGCGCACACTCTTCTTTCAACATCTGCGGTGTACCTTCCATACCTGCGAAACACACAACCAAGATATATAAATTTATTCACTTGTTCTAGCGCTACATCATCGAACATAATTCATAAGCAGGCAGTAGTGAATTTGTGGTGAATCACCCATTTTCATTCCCACATTCGACCTCAATCCCTGGAAATACTTATCCAGATATAGGATAAACAGACGAGGTGACACCACACAACACTGCTTCACGCCAATATTGATATCAAACCAGTGCGATATGTTGCCGTCCACCCGCACACATGCTTTGCAATCCAATTGGTAATTCCCTCGCACAACTCTGTGAAACACTTTCTCCAAATCCACCAAACCTCAGAAAACCTTAAACCTTCCGGCGTACAGCCAGATGCTTCTCTACGATGTTGCGGAGAGAGAAAACTTAATCCACACATCCTCTTCCTGACCTGAGACCCCCTTGTGACTCCCACAACATTCCTTGTGTTCTTCATTCAATGATTTTTCTATACTTTGTATTGCAATAGATACTAGAACAGCCTTTATACAAGGGCATGATGACCGCACGTCACCAGTCTTCGGACACTTTACTGGTCATCCAGCAGATGTCACTGAGGACCCAAAAGGACTCCCTGAATGCGGAGCCACCATATTTGATCACTTCAGTCGTAACTTGTTCTAATCCCGAAGCCTTTCTGTTTTTCATACCCCTTATCGTCCATACAACCTCTTCCATAGCTATGTCTTGCCATGCCGCCCCGGCCACTGCATCACATTAACGGAGACAGAGACCGACGCCTAACACCCTTTTGTTGCTCGTAAAAATGTCACCACCCCTACATTTGACCATGTTCATTTTGTAAAGTGCCGAACAACCACTCGTCGTCATCACCTCCCTCCAGAAGAGTTTGGTGTTCGCCTGGAAGTTGTTCGCCAGTCTCTCCTCCGCTTTCAGACGTTCTCTTTCACGCTTTTCTTTCACTAGAGTTTTGGTGGACATTCCTGCAACAACGATATAGTTCTTTCTTCGTATCTCTCATACTATCATTCGTTTGCAAACATGAAACATAGTCTAGCCATACTTTCTTCTTTCTTTCAATCGCAGCTTTCGCTTGGTCATCCCACCATACATCTTCATTCAGTGACTTGAACAGTTTTGCACTTCCACATAAGTCTTTCGCTACAACCACCATACTCTCATTCAGAACTTGCCAACACTCGTCCACGACTAGGTCGGGAAGATTACCGATAGGTGAACCTTTCCCTAACCTCATTCGCATACTGACTTCTAACATTCAGGTCTTGCAACTTTTCACTCTTTATCCTTTCAGGCTCTCCGAATGGGGCGCGCTGCTTTCAATGGTTACTTTCCTTGAACAGAGTTTCTTTCCAGTCCTTGAACGGACCCCTATGTCGGCTTACTACCAAACAGTGGTGTGTGTAAGTGGTTGTTGTTGTTGTTGCTACATATAATAACTATTTCATTAGCATCTACCAAATCCAGAATATCTCTTAAAGAATTCCAAAATCTTTTCTAGGTCACTGGTTGCCGACGAGCTTACCGGTGCATATGATGCGACTAATAAAGTCTCGTGATTCCCAGCTTGATACGGACCCAGATAAGCCCTGAGTCAACCATACCATAATCTTTCACATCAGGGACTAAGCGTGAGGACAGAAGCATACCCAATCCGGCGCTGGCATGATCGCTCTGGGGAACTCCAGACCACAGGGCCGTCACACCATCGGGGAGATCAGCGACCCAATATCCTTATTCTTAGTCTCTTTTACACACAAAATATTCAAACATCTCTCGTTCATTACATCGATCAATTCATTCATCTTATCTTCCAACCCACCTCTTACATTCCACGTGCTTATCAGGCACTCCGTGGACCACGACCCGTCGATTCGGGTATGGCGTGATGGGGCGGCCCCCATCGCCGCATTTAGCAGTATTCGTGCCGACTGGGGCGGATCGGTACGCGTCGCCTTCAGGGGACGCCCTAACCCGCGCTGTGGCACGTATTGGGACCAGAATTGCAGACTGGTATACACATTATTAGTACGTGGTAGCCATGCTGCATGTAGCTGAATTGGGCCGGCCCGACCGGGATTGTACCTTTCGCTTGCACAACTGCCCTTAAAGCGGCAGCCATGGCGTCTTGTTTCGTGCGGTTATAATTAGCCGATGACCCATTGGAGTAGGTGAGGTTAGGAGGGCGACGCATCTACATGACTATAATGCGGATGATTGTTCGTTTGACCCACTTTACGGGAAAGAGACACGCATACTTAATAATTATGCGGTTGTCTATGAGCATCGGCAGTCGGCTGGCTCCGTCTGCTCGGCCACCCTTATGGTATAAAATAATAAAAATATGATGATAATTATGCATAAGTATAACTAAAGGAGCAAAGAAATCTGGCAAACGATATGATTGTTTGAATATGCGAAAGGAAATCGGTGGGAAGTTGAAACCATCGGCGATTGCTGACGGGATTGTCACGAAAACATGCCCCAATTAGACAGACCCCGCGTTTTCCACAAACAACCCTAAAGCTCATAGAGTTAAGGGTGAAGTTGGTGTAGTGTGGGGTCTGTACTTGGTTTCCTGGTATATCTGGATGGATTCCAAATGCATCGCAAATTTAAACTCGAGTTGGTTGCGTCCTTGTTAAAATTGTTCCAACATGAATTTGGTAGTGAAAAATTTCATTTGATCATACATATTTAAAGATTTATAGGTTTTCGCACAATTGGGTGATATGTAATGGGGCTGTTACGGGGTTTTTATGGGTAATACGTTTTCGAGACTCAAGTTTAATGGCACACATGCATGACGTTAGTGGAATCTATCTTTTCCGCGTCACGCGTCAAGTGTTATCTACGCCTACGTCTGTCGCTGTTTATACTTTAGATTTAGACATTTTGACTCTTTTTGGAAAGTAGATATTCGACATTCTCATATGTCTACTAGAAAAAACTTTAAAAACGTTAGACGGCTTTTGATTCTTCAAGACCTTAGTATTTGTCGTGAATTTAAGTTTGATCCATCTATGCTTTCCTAACAAAAAGGAGACAAACGGACAGACAGATGGACCGAATGACAGACTTAAGGACAAGGAGATTCGATTTTTAATTACAGGTACAAAACAGGAAAATAACAATGAAACTGTTCAGCATAAAATTATTTGTAAAACAAATAAAAACGTGAAGGATAAGATATTATTTACAATAAAATAAGTTTGGCAAAAGAAATGTTAACAAAAAAGTTAAAAACCAGTTTTAAAACAAAAATTAAATTCCAATTTCAGCAGCATACCACCTCGATGGTACCATAATATTGTAATGTAATTTACATTTAATTGCCAATTTTTATTCAAGCATGCGAGTGATGGGCGTGACCTGTGGCGCTCTATGGTGAAGGCATATACACAGCAGTGGACGTCGGCTGGCTGATGATGATGATACAACCATCGGAAATACGTGTAATTCCGATACTGAGATTCTGTTGCATAGTTACTGAGTATGCTTATAATAGCTCGATTTAGTAAAATCGCGTTGAAAAATTAAAGTTCTAAATTATGAGATCGTCAAGGGTCTCTTAAAAAGAGAGCACCATTTAGACGTCAAGAGTTGCGCTTTGTAAGCCCCTTGAATCTATATCATTGATTATTACGGTTATTTATACATATTTTATCGTAGTGACAATGATTATCTTCAGTTTATAACCGGCGCATGCCAGGTATAGGTCTCACATAACCAACGCCACGACGACTGGTCGTCTAATTTCTATATACGGGCGCGTTAGGGTTGTGAACTCGCTAATCCACTGGTTGATTGATCGTTGATGTTGTAACAGAGTGAAGGGAAATATAGACTGAAATTATTCAATTTTATGTTTACTTGTAATCGATAAACAGCGGCGCGACTTTGGTTGCAGTTCTTGTTTATAAAACATTGTCTTAAACTGATAGCTACGCTGTCGTATTTCGTGCAGTTTGAGATATTTTTAGGAAGAGGTAGTGCCATGCATAGCGCATTACACTACATCCTATGCAGCGGAATAAGGCTGGCACACCCGGGGAAGAACCTCTCGCACACATAATACCACCGTAAAGTGACATATTCAGTGTGGCCTTTCGTGTGGTTTGTGAGTAGCCAGTGGCCCAATGGTGGGGGCGAAGGAGAGTAACGCATCGGCATAGTAATTATGTGGATGTTCATGGGCGTCCGTAGTCGTTAAAAGGTCCTGATTGCTTATTTGCCCCCCTATTCTATAAAAAAGGGTCCAGGTGGCCGAAATGGACGATCGAGTAGAGTAGATCAAAGCATCTATATATCCTTTACTTGTATGTATACCTTGTCTTGCATAAAGACGTCAGTTTACTGTGCATATTCTATGGTATTTGTCACGGGAAATGCTCCAATGAATTGTTTGGAATAATGCCTGCAGCTGAATTGCATTACGGGACTTCGAAAATTCATAATTTCACCGGCTCCATCTCGATGTCTCGAGGTCCTCTACCGGCAATTTTTTTTCCCACGCACTACTTATTTATGGAATCAGCTACCCCCTTCAGTATTCCCAAAGCGCTGCGACTTAGACGTCTTCAAGTAAACAGCCTATTTATCTCTAAAAGGCTGGCAACGCATCTGCGAGTCCTCTGGTGTTTTGGAGGTGTATGGGCGTTGCAGGTCACTTGCTTACAAGTGGCCCAACCTCCTCCTATAGCATAAAAAACTATAGGTGTCGGTAGTCTCTCCTTATGAGACATCCTTCGTTTATTCTTTCAAATAATCAAGCTCATTTTCCAAACAAAACTTCCAAGCTTTCTTTGAGATATCGAACTATATGCCACATAAAAAAATTGTATATTGTTTTCCCATTTTAAGTACGCATTGAGCTCATTATATCTCTTGTTAGTTGTAGGAACTGCTTCAACTTTGTAGAAAAAAACTGTTCCGAGATATTCCGAGATGACGTTATCTCGGAATCGTTAACTGGACGTTGAGAGTTGCGCTTTTTTAGCCCATTAGGCCTATTTTTAACATTGACGTCTACTTAAATAGATTTTATCACAGTTACGATGTTTATTACCAGTCCGTTGCTGGGTATGAGTATAACCAACGTCATGACGGCCGATCTTCTGATGAGCGAAGTTTTATGGAGTGTTACTTAAGTACATTATCATTTTGTGTCAATACTGACCATTGAGAACACAGTATGTTTTCACTAGTAATTGAATTAAATAACCGTCAAACAAGTAGAACTAGTGTTAAATATTAATAGGGTAACACGAAAGGCCATGGCTAGAAAATTGTATTATCAATTATAATGCTCAGTTAATTGTATTATCAATTATAATGCTCAGTTAATTGTACTATCAATTATAATGCTCAGTTAATTGTATTATCAATTATAATGCTCAGTTAATTGTATTATCAATTATAATGCTCAGTTAATTGTATTATCAATTATAATGCTCAGTTAATTGTATCATCAATTATAATGCTCAGTTAATTGTATTATCAATTATAATGCTCAGTTAATTGTATACTTAGTATGGTGTAGTATATTATTTGACTGCCTCGTGGTCTAGCGGTAAACGTGTTCAGCCACAGATGTGAGGTCCCGGGTTCGAATCCCGGTGGGACCATATAAAAAGTGCTACTAAGATTTTCCAAATTCTAATAACTGTTCCGAGTTAGGTTTTTGGTGGTGTTACACCCGCGTGCCTCGGAGAGAACGTTAGGCCGTCGGTCCTGTGCCTGATTTCTCTACGGTCGTGTCGTATTGCAGTCCCATCGGAATAGAGGAATGAAGGAATGGGGAGTGCACTTGTGTCTGCGCAAACACTTGAGCACTATAATATGTTCCGCGCAGATGGCTCTTCTCAATAGAGATGGCCGCTGTAGCCGAAATTCGGCTAGGACGATATTAGTACGTATTTATGGATTATACATAGATTAAAGAGTTCACAAAAGGTGTGGCGTCGCTGGAACTTGACTGGGCGTGTTCTGTAATTACTCATCGCGTGAGCTACACCTTTAACAAAGTTGTCGAAATTTTACATGTTACTTAAGTTTATAACGATATCGTTACACAGCGTGTACTCATATTACTTAATTAACGTCTTCTTTTTTTTATTGTATGAGGTACAGCAACACTGCACGAAGTGACTTTCACTTCCAAAAAATTGTCTTCGTTTGTTCAAAATTCATAACTCCGAAGGAATTTAGAAGGTGTTTCAGGAAAGTAATAAATGGTAATAGGATTATATGACTGTCTGTATGTACCTAGTTGTGCAACACCAGCAGTTAGGCTGGATACCTTACATTATAAACAATAACATTATTTCCACGGCTTTCAAATGAAGTCTTTGTTTTTAATTAATTTTATGTGACTTTTCTAGTGTCATTGTGCTGTCATGACATTTTTAAGTCTATAATCAGATCCGCAAACGCTGATTCGTCGACGACATCAACCCATGGTTTGCGAGACGTGTTGAGTTTACAACATTCAGAAGACAAATAAATTATTTTTTGTCGCTGATTTTTTTATAAAGAAAGCTGTCCAGCCCTAGTTTGCTGGCGATTTAAAGAAAAATCTGTCTATAAAAATAATGCAATGCTTACATAAAATTGATTATAAAAATAATGCTTTAACAAAAAAAATATTTACACATTTTTTTGTTAAAGCACAAACTTTATAATTTTATCACCATTAATAAACTTTTAATAATATTTTGAACACGCTTTTGTTAGGTCGAGTTGTAACAAAGAACATGTAATAAAATCTAAGAATGTGAATTACACGCACTACTAAATGTCGTACCATCATGAAACTTGGCAATTATATGTAGATTGGCTGACAATACAGTATTATGGTGTAATCGAGCTGGTCCGATGAGTGAATTGGCCGGTGGCTAATAAAAGCTTACACTACCTACTACGAGCACTAAATAAAATCTCAGGTTCGAGCCTTTTAGATCATCCTAAGATAAGCTTGCTTTAATAGTTTTTAAGCTAAAGTTTGTTATTAATAGAATTGTTTTCAGCATATCTTTTTTACTTATAAATCACATGAATAGTAAATAATATAATATAAGTAAATAAGAATTCGGTTTTAGAATGTTTATATAAAATATATACTAGACTTTTTAGGCAGATTTAGTGCCATGCTGTGTCTCCTGTACAGCCAGCTAGTGCCACGTATGGTGCGTGATACTACATTCTGCTACACAACGGAATTGGGCCGGCACGATCGCACATAATACCGCTGTAAAGTGACATCTTCAGTGTCGCGATTCTTGCGGTTTGTGAGTAGCCGATGGTCCATTTGGGGGATAGGAGAGCAACGCATCGGCATAGTAATTATGTTAATGTTCATATACGTCGGAAATCGTAAAAAAGCTCCGATTGCTTTCCCTCGCCTGAGATTATATATGACAATTTATCCGCTATGTTAGGTATTCGAAAACTGTGCACCGAGTTGGTACGAGCAGAGGAAAGTCCAGTTGCATATCGATCCAGCACATGCTCTAAATAAATCGCGCTATATTCGATGAAATTTTTTTTTACAAGCGCTTAATTTTAAAGCGCTTAATTAATGCTTTTATGGCAGGTTTTGATGGGCCCAAAAAGAATATTACTGATATTTCATGTGCTACATGTGTCCGATTGTTCCCGTATCATATGCTATGGTTTCAGGTCGTGCCATGTTGCCTAGGAGGATGTAGTGTCATGCACTATGCGTGTTATGCAACGGAATTGGGCTGGCACGACCGGGGAAGTACCTCTCGCTCGCATAATACCATCGTAAAGTGACATCTTCATTTGTAATGTGTTTCATTGAACTTAAAATTAATTAATTAGTAAGCGTTCTGGAACGACGCCATGACGATGAATGTGCCCATTCACATAGCGAATTATATTTAATATTAATAATGCGTTAGGACAGTGTATGCTGAGTATAAACTTCACTTGAAGTTCACAAATAAAATTGGCAAAGGTCCATGTGTAACATAACGTAACATCTTCAAACAGGATGAGTATATCGATTCGGAATTTCTATTCTGTTCTCTCCAGTTAACGATCGATTAAAGATTTGTACCTTCAATGGGTTCTTTAATAGATGACGTTTTATTTGACACAGTTAAAGATTTTGTTATTTATTATAGTGCTTTATCGTTAATCGACCCACGCTGTAAAAAACGAGCATATAGTAAATAATAACAACGAAGTAATAATAACGATAATAATAATAATAATAATAATAATAATAATAATAATAATAATAATAATAATAATAATAATAACCCCCCTACGGGGACCACCTTGACGTGGTGGGGGGGCTTACAGGGAGGAAGAACATACATGGAGTCTGTCCACCTAGACTATATTACCCTATTTATAGGAGGTAATATTATTAACGCCCATAACAACTTGGCTGTTATCCTCTCTAAACTAACGGTCACCAACTAGGAGAAGAAGTAAACACGGAACATGGACGCGAATTTAAAACATATGACTACTCAGGAGGGTTCCGGTTTTGTCGGGGAGTCCCTCCCCAAGTCCGGTGGGTCTAACTCATCTGATTCGGGCAGCCCTACGTTTCTGAGGGGGCCTCTGTCTTCGCGCACTAAATCTAGGTACTGTATAAGACCGCTTCCCGGAGGTCGTCGGGGCACACCTGGAACCGATGCTGGGTGTCGCAGCAAAATGCTAACCATCGGCGGTGAGAAGCTGAACAGGCGGGCTCTCGCTGGGGATAAACCCGAAGAAGTTACACCCGAATCGTGTCCACCCCCATCATCACCACTCAGTCTGTTCTCTGTTGAGACCAGGTCAACGCGGCACGGCTACTCGAGGCAGACTTCTCCTACATCACCCCCATCTTCACCATCAATACTCAACCGCACAGATGTTGTGCAGGAGGCACTCGCCGCTATTTCTGCACCCACTGTCGCCAGGAACCGCACGAGAATCAGGTGGACGGAAGATATGAACCGCTCCATTTGGCGTGCTTATCTTACGGCTTCTAATCTAGAACAAAATACAAAATCGTACCTAGCCGAAGTGCATCGATTATTCACAACTAAATTCCCTCAATTTATTATCTCCAAACAAAGAGTGGGTGACCAAAAAAGAGCCATCTTGAGAAATAAATTACTACCTCCAGACATACTGGATGAAATCAGGATAGAAGTCACCTCATTGCTGAATGATAATTACTACCACTCACGCACAACAGACAAAAGAACACAAGATTTACAACAAAATCGCCAAAAAATACCCAAAACCCAGGAAAACTTCAGCAGCCATCGCCAAAGATTATCCTGGAGCAATGAAGTCAATGAAACTATACTACGCAGTTATTACAAAATAACTAGACTCGAATCAAACAAAACAGCTTACCTTTACTGTATGCAGCTGTAATAACTGCTTATCCTCATCTAGCACATGTTTCTGAACAGAGAATCTCGGACCAACTTAGAGCCATTATTAGGAATAAATACATTGTTAACACTAGAGTACAGGAAATAAAAGATGAAGTAGCCACAGAAATAGAAGCTGGTACTGATATACGCCAACCGTCTCCAAACTGTGAATCACAACATCATATACATATATATACCGCATCACAAAATAATACCCATAATCAAGAACCCAATTTAGAGTTACTGACTGCAACTGAAGAGGACCATGTTCACAACCTTACCGGAAACCAACACAATAATCCACGATTACTTTCCGATTAAAAACTAGAGGAAGTGGAAGAGTTATTCAAGAAGACATTAGTTGAGTTTAAAGATCTAGATCCCACTTTAAGACCATTTATACACAAACAAAAACCAAGTAGACAATTCGCTATTCTAATTTACTCAATAAATGTAAAAATATTACCTAAACATACTTCTGCAACCACAGATTTCTCTACTTTACAAACAATAATCTACTGTACTGCACATACGGCAATCACATACATTGGAAGTAAAATACATAAGACACTAAAATGCACTAACAATATAGATAAAACTCCAGCTTGGAAAATACGTCTTGAAAGAAGCATTACTAACCTGAGAGCAGATATCGGTAGGCTCACACACTACGTACGGGGAAACATGACCCACTCACTTAAGGAACACTTTGAACGCATTAAACTGCAATATAGAATACACTCACAACATGAACTTGACAATATAGAGATTTCCCATTTCATTGACACTTTAAAGCAAAAGCTAATGGCCTTAGCCAGCCGGCTGCGCCGTTACAAATTAACAGCACTAAGGAAAACACAAAACAAGATGTTCTGCTCAAACAAGAGAGAATTTTATAGAACGTTGACTACGAATAACACAAGTTATACCTCACCTACAGAAACTCCTACTCCAGAAGCATTACACGAATTCTGGTCTAACATATGGTCTAACCCAGTAACTCACAACAATAGTAATTGGATCGCCGAAAACCAATACGCACTTCAAAACATACCAGAAATGGAGTTCGATGCTATTGATATTGACACACTGACTTCAGTAATAGCCAAAACCCATAACTGGAAGGCGACTGGAACAGACAAAATCCATAATTATTGGTATAAGAAACTCACCCATTTTTACTAACACATATTAATCACTTTTTACAAAACCCAGACCATATGCCACCTTATACGAAACAAGGATCTACTTACATGCTACCTAAAGATCTTACAGATACCAAAAATCCCGCTAAATACCGACCAATTACTTGTCTTCAAAATATTTATAAAATAATAACATCTTGCATTAGTCACCTCTTATACAAACACATAAATTTGACTCAGTTACTCGCTGAGCAAAAAAAAGGATGCCGTAAATTCAGCCAAGGATGTAAAGAGCAACTTATCATCGACACAGTAGCATCCAAACAAGCAATGCAAAAGAAAAGAAATGTCTACACTATGTACGTAGATTACAAAAAAGCTTATGATTCTGTACCACACTCGTGGCTTATTGACATACTAAAACACTACAAAATTCACCCCACGCTTATATCATTTTTATCAAAAACTATGCAGAATTGGAATACCACCCTTAAACTTTGTAACGGCAGCAAGACAATACAGACAGACAAAATCGACATCCGTCGCGGCATCTTCCAAGGCGACTCACTGAGTCCTCTCTGGTTCTGTATAGCACTTAATCCGCTATCAAACCTTCTCAATAACACAAATGTAGGATTCCAAATAAAAATTGATGACACGCACCACACATTATCACATTTATTGTACATGGATGATATAAAACTTTATGGAAGCAATTTAACTGAACTACACAAATTAGCAGGTATAACACAGGAGTTCCCGAATGGCATACGCATGGAATTTGGCATTGATAAATGCAAAATACAATCAATTCAAAGAGGCAAAGCTGAGAACAATACTTACACGCTAGAAAATGGGGAACAAATAGGACCAGTAGATAATGAAACAGGATATAAATACTTAGGCTTTTACCAGACACAGCAAATACATCAACGAGATACGAAAAATAAACTTACTCAAATTTTCAGGGACCGAATATAGAAAATCCTTAAAACACAATTGAACGCACGAAATACTACCAAAGCCATTAATACATATGCAATCCCAATACTTACATATTCACTTGGTAAAATCAAGTGGTCCCAAACAGATTTAACTAAGCACCAACGCATTATTAATACACAGATGACTAAATACAGAAAACACCATCCACACTCTTGCATACAACGTCTTACATTGCCTAAGAGCGAAGGAGGGAGAGGCATAATCGATATAAAAAATTTACACAATAAGCAAATCACCATGCTCAGATCATTTTTTCACTCTCGAATAACACATTCAATCCTACATAGCGCTGTTGTACACGCCAATTTTAATCACACACCGCTCAACCTGAGGGATTATCTGCCACAGAAAAATGAAATTATTACCAAAGTACAAGAAAAAATATACACTTGGACACAGAAGTCACTACACGGTAGACATCGCTTCGACTTGACCAACTCTAGTGTTGACAAAAAAGCGTCGAACACATGGCTCAAGAGAGGAGAACTGTTTCCAGAAACGGAAGGGTTTATGATGGCTATCCAGCATCAGGTAATAGATACACAGAATTACAGGAAACACATTAGACACGATCCTACGCTTGTAACTGATAAATGCAAATACTGCCACAGTTCCTCTGAAACAATCCAGCATATCACGGGTGCCTGTAAATCGCTAGCACAGACAGACTACAGACACCGCCATGATCAGGTAGCAGCAATAATACACCAATACCTCGCATACAAATATAAACCAACCACAGAAAAAACTGCATATTACAAATACAAACCTCAAACCGTATTGGATTCAACAGAATATAAACTATACTGGGATAGAACAATAATTACCGACAAGACAATACACTTCAATAGACCCGATATAACCTTGTATGATAAAAATAACAAAATTGTTTACCTTATCGATATAGCTATCCCGAATACGCATAATCTTACACGAACACAACCTGAAAAAATCACAAAATACACAGACTTGGCCACAGAAATTAAATCACAATGGCACGTACATACCGTCAAAACGGTTCCAATAACAATTTCCTCTACAGAAGTCATACCGTTAACGTTACACACCAGTCTCAAAACCCTAAATATTCCCAGATCCACATACATACTTCTACAAAAAACGACCATACTAAATACTTGCAGAATTTTAAGAAAATTTATGGGCAAGGAAGGATTATATAGTAATTAATCATATAACTTAAGTACTTGGCGTAATCCCGTGCTTGTAGTATAATTCGTACCTCTCTAGAAAAGTGAAAATAAATTTTCTAAATAATAATCATAATATAAAATATATATAATTATAAGTTTTTTATAGTATAGGGAAGCAAACGAGCAATCGCAGCCTTTTTACGACTACCGACACACATGAATATCCACATAATTACTATTACGATGCGTTGCCCTCCTCCCGCCCCCACAGGCTCCCCACAAACCGCACGAAACGTGACATCTACAAATTCAAACAAATGAGCTCGTTTCTTTTTGATGTGATAAACTGCGTTATCTCTAGCACACGACTAAAGTTTACTCCTTAAAAACGAACATGATACTAAACTGATAGGAGGTGTGATACTAAATAAAAAATATGACCAGTAAAAGTATGTCAAACATTGTGTGATGTTATTCTAAATCGTTTCTTAATGAATAAACTCCAAAAATAAAGGGTGATTCAGATATTGACCATTGTTTGTTGTAGGCGGTAATAAGAAGAAACTTACGTTATCCTAAATGTTACAACACCAGCGATACTTCTGAAAATATGCCCCGCAAAGAAATTAGAGAGACAGGCAGATAGAAAGAAGAAAAATCACTGTGAGTATTAGCGCCGACAGGCGACTGGGGAACGAACATCATTCTCAAGTGAAAATGGTGCAATAGACGTAATTTATATAAGGTATCCTAAAGGCTATCCCAAAGCATAAATACATACCTGGTCTTCGTGGAGAATAATGAGTGATAGACTCAAAATATTACAAATAATAACAATGCCCTTAGCCTGAATTTCTAGGACGGCGGCGATCTCTTAAAGACTAGCCATCGACGTGGAACCTAATGTTAATATGGGCAAGTGTGTGTGTGGAGGTACAGGTGCAATGTTTTCCCCATTCACATATTGCGATGGTATAGCAGTCCCTCCCACACAACGGAAAAGGAATGAGTCGTAGACTTGACACCTTACCGTGCGGACGAAGATGTAACGGAATGTCCGCAAAATGTCCGAAACCCAGCTGTTATTAGAAATTGAAAACATAATTGATCCGACCTGAGACTTGAACCGGAGACTACAGGGTCTGCGGTGGAAGATCCTCATCACCAACTAGACCACGAGGGAATCTACTACTAAGTAATATATGAAATATCCCACGGCCTCCTCCCCTCATCGATAACACATGTGTATATTGCAGCTAGAAATACGACGCCTCCTATAAACATGGAGTTCAGACCCAAGGAGATTGTTTGCTCAGCATTTTTAATATATATTCCCTGCCACGTTCTGGCGTACGTTATTTACAATGAATATATATTCGGGTGCTGTGTACAGAGCGCAGAACACTAGCGAGATATCCTCTTGGACGGTATTGCTTTGGACGTACTATCAGCAATGTATTTATATTTTTCTGGGTAGTGACATTTCCAAGACTTGGCGTCTTATATATATGTATATATATATCGTGATATATTTGTATTTGCTCTTTATCTTTTTTGTTTTCAGTCCATCTGTCAGAGCTTTTCTCGAGAGAGTCTTATTTTGACGTCAAGCAGTTGTCCTATGTATTTTAAATTTGGTAAGAATTAAGAGAACACAACTTATTCTTTATATCATTGTCTTAAGTTTACGCGAGTGTTACTCTATTCTATCTACTTCTTCTATCACGGTTTATTTAGCTAGCCCGACGTTTCAGAAGCTTTACAGCAACCATGGTAAACAAAATAATTTTTATTACTTTTACAGATTTTATCGCGGTTCATTTAAGTATATAAATATTATAATCTGTAACAATTGCGTAAACCTTAGTAAAATTCTTCGCAGTGCGCAAGTGTGACCGCGAACACAGGTGCACTTTATGTTCAGATTGTCATTCCGAGCATCACGGAGCTCAAGGACGCGTTACGTACACTTGGGGGTAGGAATGAGGCCGCCAAAATACTATCTTCAATATGCTTTTGACTACGAGTATATTTAGTTGCAGAAAAATTTTGGTCGCATAAGCGAATTTTTTTTTTCACTCGTACATAAATTCATTCCCTTTATAAAGTGGCCACCCTGTAAAACCTGTATATGTATAGTGTAAACGATAGATAGTAAAGTGTAATCAAAGCAATGCTGAGATATATGAAGATAAACATTTTTTGCTGACGGTACAAATGTATGGCTCCTAAAAGAGTTGACAAACGAGTAGCGCACGTGCTGAGTTGCTGACGCGACTAGGACATTGCGCTAAAGATATGACACTAATAACGAAGATTGAACCAACTTTATTTCATACACAATACCATTCGTGCGCATCTAACAAAAAATTTTGAGGCAGGTAAGTCTTCGATACGCCTCGACTGTTTGAAATGAATAGGGGATTTTAAGGCCTGAGACTTAGTACCAAACTGACGCATTTCTGGTATTTTTATGTATATATAAAGTAAGACATTAAAGCCTTAGTAGTATCGTGGTCAGCGCTTCGGTATTCCACTCGCGTGGTCCCGGCACGATCCCGACCAATGTATTTTTCTAACATAAGCACATTTATGGAGCGCTCGTACGGTGGAGGAAAACACCGTGAGGTTTCATGTATTCATATTCAACCTAATATGGGATTGGGCTTAGTTTCCCTTCTGGGTCGCAGAGGTCAGATGACAGTCGCTCCGTGTAAAAACTGGGGCCCACTTCAACTCCTCTAGATGAGGTAGCCGACCTTGATTTCATTTCATTTAGAAAGGGACTAAGTCTAACAGAAGACAATGAAGTGAGACATTACTTTGACGACCGGCTGGCTCAGTTGGTAACGTGGCGGTTAGACCGCATGTTACGCGAGAGGGTGCGGGTTCGACTCCGCCTAGGTCATGGATGTTTATTTGTGTATTTCCGCTGTCTGGTCCCCGTAAAACAAGCCCATGTATTCTAGCTTGATAGTTAGCCACGTTAGCCTAGGCTAACGAGGTGTCACCATCATTGTTCAAGCCTTGTCGTGGCGGTGGGGCTCAGTAGCCTGTGGTAAACCCAGGCGAATTATTGAACCGAGGGGAATATATTTTACACTCCTCTTTTAAGAAGAGGGGACTGAAGAGCAGGATGAGGATACGCTCTCGGTACCCCTCTTATAAGAGGGGACCAAAGAGCAACAGGAAGCGGCGCTTTTGCGCTAGGGGCGAGGATGAAAATTAATTTATGGATGTATGACCCTATCTTGACTTTCCACGGGAAGACGCGTTCATCCACTGTCATTGGCATAATATTCTGTGGTCCCATAGTTCACATAACCAGCAATAAGCGCCTCACGTTCTTACATGGATAATATAAATCCATGGGCCATATCACTTACCAATAGGTTCCTCGTTTAAAAAGAAAAGTATACCTAATTTGCATTACTCTTACTTAGCAGGGCCGCATGGGTATTAAAAACAGCTAACTCTCTATTCTAACTAACTTGTAAATTCGGTCGAGTATCGAGAAATTTTACAATCGATAGTCAAAGACAAAAAAGACACATGCACGAGTATGTTTACTTAAACAGCTCGACCAGCGATATCGATTTGTGCTTGTTTTTCGTAGCCTCAAATTACACTTACAGCTTAAGTAGAAGCTTTGTTATAATAAATTTAAAATACAGAACTGTTAAAAAGTTAAATTTAAATATGGCCATAGATATCATGAATATATGAAGTGGGAAGAATTTTCTTTTATACGATAAGGGGCAACCGAACAGGCACAACATTTTACTATAGGAAAACCTAGCAGGTAGGCGCTCTCACCCCTAGATACCCGTAAAGCCTGTGATTTTGCAGGTAACTTTAAGTTAAGGATAGGGTCTTCCGTTGAAGAATCATAGTATCTTAAATATTTTATTAAATTTTACATCTTTTCCTTTTAATTATTAGTTGGCACCCCCATAATACTTGTGAAAAGCAAAGCGGTAGATACAGCAATCAGAATATATTTTATTTTGAAGGCGAAATATATCAGTATAAGGATACAGACTTATAAAGTATAAAAGTCAGTACCTATTAAGTTTAAATTCTTTTATAATTTTTAACCTGATGTGCCGATAGAACCTCAGTTTACGGAGTTGTAGACGTAATGTATGAAGTGATGTTGATGATGACTTTTGCGTGATGGCCGATGGATGGTTGAATGGTTAAGCATTTCCAGTGTATGTATGATTGATATAACACATCCTGAAACCACAATGGCTTGACGTTACAGCGCTGAGTACATCCAAAATTCACATAATAAAATTATATTTTTTTTTTTCTATGTAGTTACACATTGCTACTTATTCAATAACTAAGTGTCGTTAAAAAATATTGTGATTATTTATTTTAATAAGAAAGAGCTGTTACTAGTTATAAAATAAATCCAAGTAAATGTCCACCGTCTTTTGCAACTGCCTATTACAAATAATAGCCCCATATAAATAAGTTTTGCGAATGTGTTTTAGAAATTTATTTCCACGAGGGCGCGGTCGCAGGGTGGCGGTTGGTTGGGGGCTCCCAATTCCCTCCCCTTCGCCCCTACACTTATAAATCTACGACGGGGAAAACTTTTACTACTAGAGAAAAGTTTCTCAAACCGACTGGAGAACTTGTTAACAGGGAGGACACACTGAGTTTTACACGAACTGTGAACGAGTCCAGGCTGCCGAGCTTTGACTCCAATGGGCCTCTCATAAAAGTCTCACACTACTGGTCGCGCCGACATGACTCTCAGCACTACAATCATCTCAATACATCAATAAGCAGTAGGGAGCCAAATATTCTCATCTATATTTTAACGATATAAGATTATTGGTGTCACCATTTTTTCTACACCACACTTTTATCTAGCCGCCGTATTTAAATAGCCTTCAAAGTTAAAAAAAAATACCCAATAATTGGCAAAGTAGGTAATATATATCTTTGAGCCAAAATCTACCTTTTGCTCATGGAGATAGTTACTAATGTCCAACGACTGGTATATAAGCGACAGCATTCTAGCAATTTTGATGACTAACCTCCTTCGTAACTTCGGTCATTATTTTTTGTGGCTTCATAACTGCTACTTTGTTAAAATGATGTAAAACTATAATCTAACTAAGATATGATAGTTTTTCAGTTATAAGTTCAATTCATTTTGTGACTATCAACGATCTTATGGCCCATTGGGTTGTGGGAACAGAGGGAACCTCATAGCACCTCGTGGTCAGCATCATGCGGAAGTTAATTGGTGCTGGCAGTCACCAAATGGCTCCGACTACTCCTATACTGTAAAAACATCATCTTAGTTAACCAGAAAATGACGCGTTACTCTTAGCAATGATTCATCATGACGAAACGTTATCTACACGGTTACAAATCGCACGTACGCAAATCTTCCCGCCGATTTGATGAGTTTTAGACGAAGGACGTGCCACACATCCTATGGTACAGATCAATTTTGTGTACTATTTTGGACTGGATTCTCACAAGTAACTTGTTACTGTGTACTGTTCCACTGCAGCTGAAATAGGCCGGCTTGACCGTGGTGGTGTGGTTTGAGAGTTTCCGGAGCTCCTTAGATCTGCATAACAATTATGTGGATATCTTTGGCCGTTGGTTGTCACTAATATACTCAGACGCCCCTTTATGCTAAAGAAACAATACGATATCAAAGCAACTACTTCAGATCGGCAATCGTCGTTTTAGCCGAACACTTCTATCCTAATATTATAAAGAGAAAATATTTGACTGTTTGTTTGTTGGTTAATTTGAATTGAGTAGGCTCGTAAATTACTGACCATGACATGACTGTCACACGTAACGTTTTCGGGGCCGGAATTAAAATTTTAATTTTATAAATCAATATTTTTTTTCCGTATTTGGTGAAATATCCGTGCGAAGCCGGGATGGACTGCTAGTATAATATATAAAGAAACAGTCCTGCCATAGACAGCCCCCCAAAAATCGTTTAGTATGAGCACCCTCGGCACGGCGTAGTCGGTTAAAACGTATGACTGCAGTTTAATAAAAGTTCAACAATTTCACACAGCTTCCAGATCTAATTGAAAGTTCCAAGCTTCGAGAGTCGTTTGAAGTTGAGACCTATTTTTATAATTGTGGGTCTCTTAGCCTTTAATATAGTTTATCGAATTAACTAACCCATTCGCTTTGTATTTGTCTCAAAAAGAATTGTCGAGAGTATTGCTGTCAATAGCTTTAATGTGTTCATATTTTCTGGCGTATTTGCTCGCGCGAAAACAAATTATTCTATTATTACCCCTAGTTATTACAGAATAAAAAGTCTATTTTTTTTTTCGTAAATTTGCATCATGAAATTAATAATATTCTTCTTCACCTTCATATTTACATTATACTAACGATGGGACCCAACTCCGCCCGTGAATAACACGGGACGGATTCCTATTTTAATTAACCACACACGAAAACATTCTTCAGAATTCGCTCTGAAATATGAATGTGTGAAAGTGTGAATGTGTACACGCGTGTGAAAGTGTGTTCAGTAGACTTTGAGAAATTCCCGGAAACAATGAATAAAAAAAAAGTAATAAAAAACTATACAAAATTATATGGAGCATAGATGTTGTCTTGTATAATTAATGAAATAAAATAAATAAAATGTATACATGAGTGTGGATCGCTGAAATTAATGTATTCAAATTAATTTCAGCTTATGAATCATTTAATATTTTCATGTTATGCACATTCATCCAACTTTAACATCGCTCACGGCTGTATCGTTGTAGATCCTGTACTTTTTTTGTACGAACGTTTTAATCTGCATATTTATACTATTTATAATTCTAAAGACAAAACATTTGATTGGTTGTTGGTTGGCATAGAATAGGCTCCGAAATTACAGGACGGATAAAAAATAATTTAACTGTTAGAAAGCAAGATTATCACTGATGAATATAGGCGATGATACATTTTCTGATACGCTAGGCATCGGTATGAAAACTCCGATAATGTAACCAAAGGTGTAAAGAAAATATCAAAATAAATCCTTATATACGAGCTACGGAAATCATTCACAACTAGGTGTACCGGCAGACGGAGTTCTGTCATACATTGAATAGCTTTTTAGTAAGAGGTAGTGCCATGCTGCATTGCGGCGGAATAGGGGCCGGCACGACCGGGTAGATACCTCTCGCTCAGTTCATACCGCCGTAAAATGACATCTACTATGTCGCGTTCTGTGTGGTTTGTAAGTATCCGGTGGCCCTTTGGGGGGAGGGGTGAAAAGGGGGGCAACGCATCGGCATAGTAGTTATGAGGATATTAATGGGCATCGGTAGTTGTAGAAAGAAAGATTGCTCGTTTTTCCATCCGGTCGATGTCATCTCCACTTGGCAGTCACGCGGGGCCGCGTGTGCCGACGGGAGGGAGCTGTGCCGCTTCTTTCCAGAAGTTTCAAAGCGTTTGGAATATCAATGGGTGGAACCTGAATACATTATTTCACAGATACTAACAGGGCACGGGTGCTTTAGAGGTCGCCTGCACAGGATGGTGTTATGTGACTTGCCATCATGTCCCTGCGGTCAAGAAGCTGAAAGCAGGGACCATATACTGTGGGAATGTGACTTATACAAAAACGAGCGAAACATCGTTCATATGTTCATATGTTGGACGGCATCCAACGGATGACAGTGGGCCCAGTTTATCACCAGGATTTGGTCGCAACGGAACAGAGTTTTAGGAGATTGAGGATATTTGCACATACATGGCACGCGAAGAGGAAGGATATACGTGTAATATTTACGAGGCCAAAATAAGTTTACATTATCTTGTCACATTTTGTAAAATATCTATGCGAAGCTGGGATGGACTGCTAATTAAATAAAAGTTTACATTTTTTTGTCACATTTTGTAAAATACATATGCGAAGCTGGGATGGACTGCTAATTAAATATAAAAGATCCAGATTTGTCAAGTTAGTTGATCTCTATCATATCCGACTTTTAAAAAGAGATTATTTGTCTGTGAGCGCTTGAAGTAACCGCTACAGTTTTTGTAGAAATAAAATCGTTTACTAGTGCTCATACGTGTGTTGCATACACGCCATGTCATCTACGTGAACAGCTTAAAGCTATCTTCATGTATATTTCGTAGTTATTACACATCGATGCGCCAGCCCCCTTAGTATCTTGGAGCGGGTTCTTTCCCGGGCTCATGTTTACTAACCGTCTTGTCAAGCCGAGTTCGCAACTGTCTTATGACAGAAAAATTTAACTACTATTTACAATGAAACTGTTTTATTTAATTATTTAACTAGCCGGACGCTTCAGTAGCTTTGTAGCAATATTTTTTAGGAAGAGGTTGTGCCATGCTGCTTACGAGGAGGTAGTGCTAAGCATTGTGCATGCGACGGAATTGGGCCGGCACGACCTTCCTATTGCTCCCATAATACCACCTTAAAGTGACATCTTCAGTGTCGCCTTTCGTGCGGTTTGTGAGTAACTGAGACATGGTGATAAATAAGACAGAATGTTGCGTAATTCAATTTCTGAGCATATGTTTCAGGCTTAACTACGAGTACGAAGTAACGGGCCGCAGCTGGTGCTACAATAATTGCTCACGGTTCTATTAAATCGATTTAAAAAATCCAGGAATGACTTTACAGAAAATACATCTTAAATGCTAGAACATCGTATATGTAGGTAGATGGCGCTAGCTGTTACCGACCAAAATGTGCGTTACCAAAGCACGCGATAGAAAACGCATAGTGTGTAACTCATCCCTAATTTGACATATAATCTGGATATTAATAATTAATCAATAACTGTCCGAAACCGCCCAATTAGCACAATACGAATGATTCAATATATATTGACACCAATAGCATAAAATGATAATTTGTATCATTATCATAACTATGTTAAGGAAAGTTTACAGTTCGATTGAAATAGTGAGGCTCAATTTTATCAGTATCGGTCGTTATTGTCCGCTATCATTGTGGAAATATTGTTGGTATAAACATTTATATCTATTTCTATTTTCTATTCAATCATTACTAGTTTCTCTAGAGATACAAGTTCACACATTTTTCTAAAATAAGTTTGGTGCGCCATCATCTGTCTCGCTTACTCGCCTCTCGCTCGCTCACTCAGACCGGCGTGAACTGACAGCTACGTCAGGTTCTTGTGCCTGGGTGCTATTCGGTGGGTTGACGTGAAGGTAAGTTATAACAAAATTGGAATCACCACATTTCTGTAGTTCTAGTAAAGGTAGTGCCAAGCTGTATTGCAGCGGAATTGAGCACACATGATACCGGCGTAACGTGATAGCTTCGTTGTCAAGTGTTAGACCGGTTTGTGAGTGGAGTAGCTGGTGGCCCATTGGAGGGGACGAGCATGATCATAATTCGGATATCTCTAGACATTGTTAGTCATAAGAAGGCTCTACTATAAACTAAAGGTATATCATGGTGATAATACATTTTCTACTAAACTCAAGTCTTTTTGGTAAAAACAAAACCCACTAATGTTAATACGAAAGTTTTTATGTATAGTGCTTGCTTCATCACTTAATAAACTTTGTGAATATATTAGAATAAAACTTAGTACAGTAAATATTGTTTTTAACAAAGATTTATCTTTATCCCGGAAAATTACCGTTCCATACATTTTATGTGGTTGAAACTGATGAGAAAAACATATTGTCTAAATTAAAAGAACATAAGATATCATAACGCATCATGCGTTTATCCCTTTAGCGACAAGAGACCCGGTTCATCTGTAGATTACAATCCCCTTGGCCCTCGAAGTGCTATGTCGATGTAACGTTTGCAAAATAGGACATTACTATATCCATTTGTATAGCCGAAGTGAACGTTAGTAGAGATTATCTATAACGAGTAAGCGCTTCGAATACTTTTTTATAGTATAGGGGGCACACTAGTGGAGCTTTTATTGGAGTACCAATTCCCATAGACATTCGCGTTATTGTCATGCAGATGCGTTGACGATTATCTCCGTGCAGTAGCCGGTCTGGGACGGATGGATGGATACGTGTAGCAGGAGATCGGTCGTCTTGGCGTTCATTGCGAGAGGCCTATGTACAACAGTGGACCGATAGGGGGTGATAATGATGATGATAATACGTTGCCCTTATTTCTTCCTCCCTCCCGGTGGGATATTGGGTACTTACAAATAATAGTTAAACTTTAAGACCACATCATGTGAGCGAGAGGTAGCATGGCACTATCTCGTACTAGTGATCTTTATATTCCAAATCTGTATCCTTTTCTAGTTTGTGTAATTTTTATTCATTCACGTAAATACTACTGAATGGGTATAGATGACATTTCATGCAGAATTTGATTACGATTCGGAATAAGATAAGAAAAACTTTTTTGTAAATAATGTAAATGCGGCCCTGGGTTTCACTACTGTGTAATTTAAAAATAAAAGCTCCATATACAATTTTTAAATCCAGGCACATTTGGAGCCCATATATGGACTACTTGAAATCGCAAACAACCTCGGATTCGGAAGTATCCGATCTGTGTATTGCAATATATTCTTATGAGCCCTACAAAACCGCTCTACATATGGTGTATTTGAAGGAATCTTGCGTTTACAGGAGGAAATAATAGAAAAAAGAATTTAAAATTAGAAAGCTGTGAATAAATAAATGTAAATCAGTTACATCTAATTTATTTCAGTTTCTTCACAGATTTTGGAGTGTGTAGTGACGGATGAAATGTAAATTTTATTTTCATAGTGTAGACGGGACTGAATCGCGTACTATTTTAATCGAAGATTTTACCTCGACTCCGGACGTTTCGACCGTAATGGAACGGCCGTGGTCACAAGTAGTCAACTCGTGTAATACAAATCGTGAAATTTAACTGTAAATCTACTAGCTTCCACGTGTTGGAAATAAGATTTTTTGTTAAAGTATAGAGGGGATAATCCAGCCTTTGACGACTTTTGAGCGACGCCCATAGATGTAGCATATTTTTTTACTAAAAATCATTGCCCTACCGAGTAGGTGGCTCCTGCTTATGGAATGGTGAGAATTATGAGAACGTGACACATGATTTCTATATATCACTAGCTGTGCACCGCGTCTTCAACCGTTTTTTGTGTGGGGGTTATTTTTGTGTGGGGGTTATTTCTACGGTTATATTGTACAGTCTTCATTTATCATTAGAATAGAATAGAAATAGATTTATTCACTGTTTCACATACCAATTGCATGCATGCAATGTTTTGTACATTGTACTTTTATTAATAATTGAGCTGTAACAATTGAGCTTTACTCTATTTAAAGAATTCGGATCGGAGCAATTCCTAAGATTAGCGTATTCAACCAGACTGACAATCTCATCAGTTTCACTACATTAGTATAGATTTATATCTACACTAATGTAGTAAACGTGATCATTCACAATAATTATTTCTTCTTGTGAATTTGGAAAAATATTTTTATGGCTATTCAACTTTCTCCTATTCTTTCTATACACGAATATAAATCACATATTTATCACAAGAGAAACCATTTGTCTTATGTTCACATGCAAATCTCTATGTGTTGAATAATTTACTAGTTGAATATATTTTTATGATTCCGATAAGCAATTTGGTGAAAGGATTTGCGGATTAGACGTGTCGCACATCATAATGATTACCAGAATCCATCTCCTGTGTCATGAGATGAAGACAAGCCAAACAAATAAATCTTAACAACCACTAGTTGCTCTAAAGCATCTGGAATGTCGAGATCGGAAAGTGCTCAAATAACCGAGACAAAATTATTAAAATTAGTATTATTATAAAAATTTAATCATTTATTATAAATTATTTTCCCGTGGTTTCTGCATATGTTATTTCTTTATGAACGTTATAACATGAAAATATTCAATAGCATGTTTTAACATGTATATATTTAATAATACAACTGTGAAAAACCGCATAAAAATATGCATGTATGAATATAGGGGCAGACAGAGATATATATTTAATCATTTTATATTCTACTTACTATTAGAATCTTTCCGAGATTATTTCTTAAGTGTCAATATTACGTTGAAAAATATACCAGAATGAGCTAAAAAATTAATTTAACCAAAGCTTCTCAGCTTTGGTTAAATTAAAGCTGCTTAGAGTTTGATAAGAGGTAGTGGTCGGCCAGGGTAACATGGTTTCGCTTGCGTAACGTCGTCATGATGTCATAGCTATGCTGTCTCGTTTCATTGACAGTTCCGGTGCCCCAGAGGTAGGACATAAATACGTCAGCATTTATTATGCAAATGGCCACAGTACTCTCCAAATGGATCCGACTGCTCGTTCACCGTGGAATAGAAGCCCTGAATTGTATATTTAAATTTCATAATATAGGGGGCCAAACAAGCAATCAGAGCCCTTTCACAACTACTACCGCTCATGGACATACGCATTATTTTTTTAGGTTGACGCGAATGTATAATGTAACTACTCATTTTATCGCGGTTTATGATACAACAAGCGCCTTCTGTGTGAACCGGAACAACTAATTAATTAAATGAAATGAATAACTTATGACATCGGAACATTCGTGATCGCAGTGCACCCGTGACCTCGGTAGCTGTAAAGCTTCCGAAACGTCGGGATCTTAAAATATTTAATAAACCGCGATAAAATCCGTTAATACAGTTTTATTATAAATCACATCGTTGTTGTCATGCTCACGCGTTGGCGCCCTTCTTTCCTCCTTTCCAATAGGCCATCTGTCACTTACAAATCGTAAGATACGCGTCAGCATAGCTACAACTGTTACCTCTTCCAAATTGACACAATATTAATAATAATACTGATTGACAGTAGAGATATGCGGGATATGTTCGCAATTGAATTAATCAAATCAGACGCTGCCATTGTCGGTGGATGCAATCACATCTGTTCAGAGCCACTCAACTGGGCTGAGGTAAGAAGCTAAGGTGCAGCCACACTGATTTCAGAGAGTGGTTGCATGGTGAAAGAGGTAGAATTGGGCTGGCACGAACGGGGAGGTACATTTCGATCTCATGGCATTGTTGTAGTTGCTAGCAAAATAGGAGGATGTAGTGCCATGCATAGTGCATGACACTACATCCTCCCTTGCAACGGAATCGGGCCGGCACGACCGGGGAGGCACCTCTCGCTCCCATAATAACTGTCGTAAGATGTCACCGTTTTCAGTGTCGCGCTTCGTGAAGTTATTGAGTAGCCGGTGGCCTTTCAGAAGAATTTTCTTTTAACACGACTCAAGGTTAGATATCGATAATCTGGTACGGGCTTAGGCCAAGTATTCAGACCTGTATTATAATTATTGTGGTGGTGTGGGTGGGTGGTTATGTGTGCGTCTGTTCTCCTGTCGTGGGTTACCATTGCATCTGTGTGTGCGCATGTAAGCGTTTCTTTTTATTATTTAAGGTGTGTTGCAACGCGAGTGAAGTGGGGTTTAAGAAGCGGCGCAGCGTTGAGCATGGGTCTAGTACTACAACTATTAGTGGCCGGGTGTGTCTCACTGTATTTTATTCACAGGCCTGATTCTGATCTATTTATACTGTGGAAGCTTAGGGAATCCCATGCTTCAGCGGATTGCTACGAGTGTCGTCGGGTGACGAGACTAAGTTTATTCGAAAGAGGTAGCGACCCCCCTCTCTCCTGGGAGAGGTACATGCCGATATGGACTCTGACGTCGGAAGCAGCTTGCGCACGGTGGCTAAAATGGTCTCGGCGCTGACAAAAACACTTGGCTCTTGGAAATGATCATTGCCAAGGTGCCGTGCCCCCGTCCATAGAGCCAAACGGTCTCGTATATTTACACTAATACACCTAAGCCAAAGTTTATTTGTACCTTTGTTTGTTTCAACGTGCTAACCTCGGGAACTACAAAGACGGGTTTTGACTTTACATGATAGATATCTCGTACGAGGAGGGTGTCACGACTCTTCCTTGACCGGATATTACTAGAACCGGAGATCGCGGTTCAAACCGCGGTGTGCTTCTAGACTGTTAATAAATTGACGATAAATCATGAATGCAAAATTTGTATGTATGTCTTTATACTTTCACGCGAAAAGTACTGAACAGATTTAGATCAAATTCAATCTGGAGAAGCATAAACATTACTTTGTCCGTAAAAAAATTAAGATTTACGTGTCAGAGCGCAACTGATAATGTATATTACGTCCACTATCATACATCATCATTATCAGCCCTTATCGGTACACCGATGGAGATAGGCATCTTTCAATAAACCCCAAGACAACCGATCTCCGAACCGGCTACTGCACGGAGGTTGTCTTCCCACCTGGTGAACTGTAGATCAACACTTCATTTTCCTAAACGTGAGCTCCACTCCAGAACGTTACTAGCCCATCTGCAATCTGTTGTTCTGAGTGTGTGACCAGCCCATTGCCATTTCAGCGAGTTTATTCGTCGCGTGATATCGGATACTTAAGTTCCCTGCTTTATGACTTCGTTACGAATTCTGTCGGACAGAGAAACACCCAACATAGCACGCTTAAGAGTCCGTTGAGCTATTGCAAACTTGTGGACCAGTCCTAAATTATGATATGATGTTTCGGCCCGTAGGTCATTACGGGGAGAACGCATTGTTTGAAGACTTTTGTCTTAAAAAACAAATAACATCCCCTTGTTGCACTCCTCGTTGCAATTGGATTGGTCTCGTTTGACCTCCCGGAATCAGAAGGGACATTAAAGCAGCGTCATATAATCCTCTCAGTACTTCGACCTATCGCCAACTGTGCTAACATCGCTGTAAAGCTTCCAGCAGAGCCTAGGTTTCGACACAGTCAAAAGCTTTTTCATAGTCCACAAAGGCAAGGCACAGCGGCTGATTGTACTCATGTGTCTTTGTACAACTTGCCTTGTGGTGAATATGTGGCCCGTCCGTCCAGTTCTAAATTAAGACATGACATGACGTGACCTAGATTAGGACATGTTTCGGCCCCGTAGGACATCACGGGGAAAACGCATTGGTTGAAGACTTTTGTCTTCGAGCTCTGCGAGTATATATATTTTCTTCCTTTCGGGGAAAGCTTATTTTTTTATTGTATACGATGTTATTAGACGACTGCCAACCCTGTGGGTATTCGTATAATAATCATGCATACGTCATGCGGTCTCGTCTTGGCGTTCATTGAAAGACGCCTCTGACCATCGCTGGACCGATAAGTGCCGATGGAAATAGTGAAGATAGTGATGACTATACACTCTCACAAACTGCAAAAAGCGCAGTTTTAATTTAGTAGTAGGGATTCATTGCATATGTATGTTTGACTAAATTCAATCTCATCATTTGAGATTGCAACAAAAAATGACAAAACACACTTCACTGTGCATGTACAGTGTTTCGTTCCATCCACATGAGTTTGTCAACCGCAATTCCCTATTGTAGCACTAAGAGCTCAGATTTTAAACATTCCAAACAAGAACATTCTGGATTATGATGACATTTTTAATTTAAATCGGAAACCTTTAATATGTTGTTCCGTGAAAAGGAATAGTATTTTTTGCGCATGTCAAAAATATAAATATTTAAGTACATGTGTAATACGTGCTATAGAAACCGTTGGTTGTGAATCTGACTCTCATTAAAATTTAATCTAATCCAACGTTTGATACCAATTTTTCATCAATTGTTATATCAAATGTGCACCTGAATTATTATATGTCATAAATATTTTTTAATTGCTTGGTTGCATGTTTACGATCTAAACACAATAATCACTTTTTGTGTGAACATAATGTTTTGTTTACAGTGGATACTATCGAGTAACACCAGTCTATAATCAAATACTAAGTCTGTATATTATCAGTTAAGAAAATGGTATGAAAGAAGACCAACAAGATCGAGGATTTGTGACCGGCCCGCAGGCTTTACGTAAGAGACCAAACCATACTCACACACTCGAAGTAAAAATCTAGTAAAACCAACCATCGAACCACTACACACTTAAACTATTATTTATTGCTTTTCCGGTATTATTCACAGGTTGACAGCTGTTTAGGCGCGAAAGCGTGGACTTTTCAATCTGTGCGAGGGATTCCTCTTTTTGAAATTCGACTTTTTTGGTAGCGGTTGATTCCAGCCAGGGTCGTGTTTTGTTTTGGGAGTTGGTTGTTTACATAGGGGGGGAAAGCGTGCGGCCCGGCTGGCAACTGCCGGCGGAGTAGGGTCCGTTGGTAGAGCCTGCGCGCGCATCACTACACGAGACCTGCGTCAATTTTATACGTAGGTGTAATTTTAAGCTCTTAAGTATCGGGTGCATTTGTCTTCCTTAATTGGTAACATGCTTCCTATTTATGTGTGTTTCTTATTTCGCAAGATTTTGACCACCATCAACGTGAGCGTATTTAAACTATCGTGTTAGGGTTTATTGTTAAATATGTGCATACACAGTCAAATCCCTCTATTATAGCATATATAACTAATTTATTATAGCATAAGGGGGCAAGCGAGGAATCGGAACCTTTAGATGACTATCAATGCCCGTGGATATTCCCATGATTGTCACGCAGATGTGTTGCCCTCCTATCCCCCCCAATGGGCCACTCGCTACTTACAACTGCACCGAACGCGACACTGATGATGTCACTTTACGGTGGTATTATGTGAGCAAGGCGTACTTCCCCGGTCGTGCCGGCAATTCCGTTGCATTGGAGGATGTCGTATATTGCATATGCAGCATGGCACTACCTCCTCATATGCAGCATGGCACTACCTCTTCCTTGTAAGAAGTAAGAAGATAGAAGCTGCATTTACTGGCATGTACCCCACACCTCGCTCACACAATATCGTAGCAAAGTGACAGCTACACTGTCGCGTTTTGAGCGGTGTGTGACTTCCCGCTGTCCCACTGAAGCGGAGGCATAACTATCGATCCTTTGTCTATGGTGTCCGTTGTCACCACAAGACTCAACTGCTCGTTTGCCATCATTTTGAAGATTCTTAAGAAATTAGAAGAAATAATAAGTTGCTGGTGCGGCAGACCCATCTCTAGTTATTTCTTTTTTGTCTCTCTATTCATTGCTCGTTTGCCCCACACAAACGAGAAATCAAAGCAAATAATTAACGTCCACGCATGCAGGTCTACATTTCAAGGCGCCACCGGCTACTCAAAACCCACATGAGACACGATGGCACACATATCACTCCGCGGCGGTATCATGTAAGCGAGAGGTACCTCTCCGGTCACGCCGGCCTAATAGGGGTGCGGTTTGACACTACCTATTGGAGTAATGGCGCCTCTTTTTACTTTTAAATGATGTTTGCAAACTCACACCATGCCAGCCATGACCATCTTTTATAGCATAAGGGGACAAAAGCGCAGATGGAGACTTTACACGAATAAGTGTGTCCATAGGCATCCACAAAATTGTCACCCGGGTGTGTTGCCTCCTTTTCTCCTCCCCTCCAATGGGCCATCGACTCAGCACGAAAAGCTCGAAATACTACAGCATGGCTATCGCTTGACGGCGGTATTAAGGGAGCAGACCACTCGATCGTGCGGGCCCAATTCGGCCGCATTGCAGTATGGCAATACCGTTTAATGGTACTAATTTTACATCACACCACATCATTTGGTCAGATCATCATCAGTATCAAGGCTTGCTTTACACTTCTCGAACGTCAGCGAATAAATCTGGCAACGTGTCAGTCCTAACCTTGTCCCGAGAAGTACTGAAGCAACAAACTCAGCGGTTCGGTCATCAAGTAATTAAATACCCGCAAGATCACAATTACACTTAGTACTTTATACTACTTACTACTCGTCGTCTAGTGGTAAGCACGTATAGCCAGAGACTTGAGGTCATGGGTTCCAATCCCGGGACGGACCAAACAGAAAATGTTATTAGAAGTTTTATATACCTAGCAACAGTCAGCACTTTGGAAGTGCCTCGGAGATCACGTTTAGCCGTCGGTCCTGCGTCTAATTCATCTGCGGTCGTGTGGGATTGCCGTCCCATCGGAAAAGGAGAATGAAGGAGAAGAGAGCACTTCTGGCTGCGCAAACACTTGTTCCCTATAACATGTCCTGCGATGGCTCTTCTCAATTAAGAAAGCCGCTGTACCCGAAGTTCTACTAGGGCAACATTATTATTATTAAACAGTGTAATCACTTACTATAAAAAAATACGCACAAACGGCCTGGGACGGGCGTTTTATTCCCAGGGTGTGGTAGCTATCATGAACTGTGTCAAAAGTATACAAGTTTGTAACACATCGGGCTCATTAGGAGGGTGGGATATGGTTAAATAACGCCGCAAATTTGCATAAAACTTTGAATTTGGGTCATTTTCATACTTTTAATGTGGTATCTTAGGTCCGGTTTTTTTGTGCCACTTTAATTTATTTTTTAATTTTAATGCCACAGTCTCATACGGGTGCAGAGATCTAATCAACACTAGGAGGAGGTAGTGCCATGCACGGTGCATTACATTACATCCTCATATACATCCCCGGTGATACCGCTTTCCATACTCGAAAAACTTCTTCAAAAACCTCCGGCTCTTTGGAAAAGACCTATTTCGAAGGAGCATAGCCGTGTGAATGATATGCCACACGGCTATGCTCCTTCGGCATAAAATATCCCACAGTAACATATATGAAGGTCGCCCTTCATAATTCGATTTGTCAAAATTATAGTCCATCATTTTGTCGCGGTCCATAACCTACTTTCCATATTTCAAACAATCAGAGCCTATCATCACCGAGTAAAACATGTGTGGCATACGGATGGACAAATTTACATGACGAAATTAAAATGGTTCCATTCTATACTATATGGCTGTGTAGCGTCAAAAAGCATTTTTTGTAGTCTAGGGGGAGCAAACGTGAAATCGGAGCCTTGTTATGACTACCGAATCATGAACATCCACACAATTACTTTGCCGATATGTTGCCATCCTTTCTTCCTCCCCCTCCAATGGGCCACCGACTACTCACAAACCGCACAAAATGCGACACCGAAGATGTCACTTTAAGCCGGACTCATGTGATATAAAATAGCATAGTTTATATCACATGAGTCCTGCTTAAGGTTTTACTTTTTAGGCACGTATATCTATACCATAACTGAAAGTCAAAGTTCCATAAATTAAATATTGGCAAGTTATCAATTAGAATCAAAAAATGTTTTAAATTGATCAAACGAAAAATATTTAATTACTCCTCTTACTACTTATATTTACAAAAAAGGCGGTGTCCGCTTGAAAAATAATGTGTATTTAAGCGCGGGCACACCAGGCAGAACAGACGCTGCAGCGGCGTGACGCGACGGTACGCGACTCTTTTAAGTAAACCACACTAAAACTACATCTGTGTGATTACGCACAAAGATGGAATAATAAATGTAATTATCGCTGCACAATTACTTTACCTCACTAGGACCATGAAGTGAGGTGATCAACCGCTGCAGTGTACCTCGCCGTGTGCACATGGCACCATAGCATCGAGCGCGGTGCATTTTTATGCAATAGTTTTCAACTTTCAATTAGTTCCACGCGTGATTTCCTACAGAAAGCCGTCCGTTTTATTTGATATTTTTAGTTCATTCTCACGGTTTACACGAGGGGGCTTACGAGGACCTGCGTGCTGTTCCAAAGGACGTGTCGTTGCTGACGGTAGCGGCTTTCCAACGTTAGCTTACCTAGTGTCACTGAAATGTGCTCTCTCGAGTGTTTTTGTGCCCATAATGAACACATAATATGGTCTTCTGCCAACGCCCACGCCATAAAGCCCAGTGCTAGATCGCGTACGTTCGAAAAATTAGGGAGACGGGAATATTGAACAGCATTTTCGCAAAGTAGATGTTACGATTAACTAAACCATTACAAGAGTGAAAATATTCATGCAATCAACAATTTGTAAGCGTAATCTAGCTGAATAGCAGGGGTAAAAGACCTTTTATTATTTCTAATATATTGTATATTAGAATAATATAAATAATAAAATTGGAGATTTTTAAAATTGTACAGAAGCACTAAATGGGATGAGTTGTTACAATTGAATATCGATTCTGAAATATTGTATAGGTGCGAACGGATTCAATAACCTCTTTCTTTGTCGAAGTAGGTTAAAAAGCAATAAAGCCGTTACAGGCGGCCTCAATATTGTAATGTATACCTTACAAAACGCGTGTCTAAAACTTTGTTAATTAAATGTTGTACATAAAATGGATGCTGCTAGCTCATGCCCATCAACTCTGTCCCCAGATTAAAACATCTATATGGCCTATTTAGTTTTGTTTTATAGTATAGGGGGCCAACGAGCAATCCTTAAAAAGGGGCTAGGGAGCCTTTTGACGAGTACCGACGCCCGTAAACATCCTCACAATTACCATGTAGACGTGTTGCCCTCCAAAGGCCCACCGACTATTTCAAACCTCATGAAACGACAGCCTAGCCGCTACTTTGCGGCAGTATCATGATTGAGTTGTACCTCCCCGGTCTTATCGGCTCAATTCGGCTGCAATGGGGCATGGCACTACCCCTACTACAGCTTAATATATACAACATCTTTTAAATTGATATCGTTTGTTTATTTTTTATCTCCTGTGGCAACCCTACCAGAACAGGTAACCGTTTTGTGTTTTCTACAGAACCTTAGCCTCTGTACATACTTACTAAGTTTATTCAACAGGGTTTACCAGGCTCAACAAGGTACACTCAAACATTTTTTATATCTATCGCATAAACAACCTTGAAAGGATATTCTTTTATTTCCATATCACATATCATAAAACAGTTTGAAAAACCATTCACCGAGTTCGCTCAGTAAATAGTCGTATCGCCATTGTGGTAGGATAAAAAACAAGTGGGGATGTGTTATTTACGAGCTCTCCTCGGAAGTGGGGCAGTTTTATTTATGTGACCGATTGCTTCGGATTATACGACCGAGTCTAAATCGATTTTTGATTGTGGAAATAAAATTCTATTTAGCGTCCTTAGACTATGTTGGTCCAGTGAGCGTGTTCAGTTGATCATGCATATGATAAGCGTGTTCAGTTGATCATGCATATGTTAAGCGTGTTCAGTTGATCATGCATATGGTAAGTGCGTTCAGTTGATCATGCATATGGCAAGTGAGTTCAGTTGATCATGCACATATTAAGCGTGTTCAGTTGATCATGCGTATGGTAAGTGCGTTCAGTTGATCATGCGTATGGCAAGTACGTTCAGTTGATCATGCATATGTTAAGCGTGTTCAGTTGATCATGCATATGATAAGTGCGTTCAGTTGATCATGCATATGGCAAGTGCGTTCAGTTGATCATGCACATATTAAGCGTGTTCAATTGATCATGCATATGGTAAGTGCGTTCAGTTGATCAAGCATATGGTAAGCATGTTGAGTGTATAATGAATATGGTGAGTGTATAATGTGTATCTTCAGTGGATCATGCATATGTTGAGGGTCCGTGTTCGCGCGTGTCTTAACATCCTGGAATTCAATTATAGAAGTAGAAAGTAACATGTAGTGCCATGCTGTAGTGCTCGTGAGCTAAGTGATAACTATACTGTCGTGTTTCGTGCGGTTTGTGAGTTTCTTGTGGCCTATTAGAGGGAGACGAGGGAAAGAGAGCTACACATCTGCATGACAGTTATGTGGATGTCTATGTGTGTCAGTAGTGTTTTTGTAAGAGGTAGTGTCATGCACCATTGCAGCGGAATCGCGCTGGCTCAACCGGGATGGTACCTCTCGCTCACTTGATATCGCCGTAAAGTGACATCTTCGATGAAGCGTTTCGTACGGTTTGTGCGCAGCCGGTGGACCATTGGAGGAGAGGAAGAAATGTGGACAAAGATTCTCGATTGTCCCCTTATAATATAATTAACATTCTGCCTTATTCAAGGTTTGAATAAAAAACGAGACTAACAATAAAAAGGTGTAAATACATTATGGTAACTTTTGTTGAAAAACTAAAATGTTGACTATAGCTAACTTCAGGGTGTTCGTTTCCCGTGACGGCGTACGCGCCTATTATGGGCGCTAATTGTAAAAAAATACTCTTGTCATTCTTCCTCAACGCGCCAAAAGAAGTTTAACTTTAGAAGAACCTGGAAAATAATCTGGGAGTACAAAACTTTTGTGCAATTTTGGGCAAAAACCACAAAACAACGATTTTTGAACTTGTACTGTAGCTAAACTTCTTTTGTCGCGTTAAGGAAAAGTGATGAGAGTAAATTTTTACGATCACGAAAAACCAACACCCTGAAGTTAGCTATACAATAAATGTCAACAGTTTGATTTTCTCTTGTAAAAAAAACAAAGTATAACTTCTAACGCGTATACACAAACAAGTACACACAATTTTTAATAACTTTTTTCTGTTTTTTACGCATTTGTATAATATAGACTGTTGACTGAGGTGTACTGGTCTCCTAGCATTTAATGTTTCTTTTTTTAATATAACGATTCACCGTTTAAAAAATCTACGCACACACTTCAGCATATCCAGAGTAAAAATACCAGTCCTATTACTAATGACGTGTACATTGTACATCTGGGCTTACTCTAATTTCAACACGCCCGTGTTGCCTTTTTCCAAATACTGGAAATGTTCTAAAATGACAAAGCCAATGTGCAACGAACGCCAAGAACGGACATTGTGCTGACCCTAACAACTGGAGTTACATATTACCGTCCCTACTCTAAGACTATGGATCGGGTACTAAACTCCAGATTTCGTACGATTTGTGAGTACTCGGTGACTCGTTAGAGGGAGAGGAGAAAGAAGAATGCATCTGTACGACAATAATGCAGATGTCTATGGGCGTCAGCAGTGTTCATAAGGCTCCGATTTCTCGTTTATACAGTAACAAAACTAACGCATGGAATATTGTAATAAAGCTGCTCTTAATGCACCTGATAAAAATCTATAACAAACAAATAAATAACTATCCTAAAGAAACGACGATCGAAAACGAAACGATCGCCATGACGATTACCAACATGGATTGTGCCGGTAAACATGAAATCTTCGTGTCTACGCCAAGCATACCAACATTGAGATACGGAGAATAGTTTCTATAAACGTGTCTAAATCATTTGATAAAGTTTGCCATCCATAGCAATCTAAGCTCATATCGCACGGTCGGCCCAGTCGGCTCTGGGCATGAGTAACTTGAATGTCCTTGAATGTTACTCAGATATTTTAGCTATAAATACAACTTAGAGGATCTGACCCCTGAGGTACTCCGGTATTCATAGCCTTTATGCTACTTTTTCTTTGTGCATATCGACGATCTTTTGTGTTTGGGCATCTTACAATATATGAAAGAAGAGAAGACAATTCGAATACAGTACAGTAGCACACACATCTATTGCAGAAATCAAAAGCACATTTTAATTATGGTAATGAAGTATGATCAAACGCTTAAACTTGGCCTTGCTTGGTCTCAGAATCGGATGTTGTCGATCTGGTTAAATCGAATGCCAGCAAAACCCAAACATTCTTATTTAATGTATTCTTCTAGAGAGCCTCTAGAAAGACTCTTACAATAAAGATGAAACTAGAGCTACTTCCAGAAAGCCGAGCAACCGTCGAAGACTTTATACTTTTACAGCTATTCAACATGTATAAAGCACAAGTTCTTCGTCTTTTTTATAGCAACTAGCGGCTCCCATAAATATCCCTACAAATACTGTACCGATGCGCTGCCCTCATTTCCTCCTCTTCTACAATTGCCACGGTATAGTGTATATCTATGGGGTGGCTCGACTAGATATCGACTCGAAGCCCTGAACTGAATTGCTAGTCTGGTGAACTGTAGGAACGAAGGCAATAACGTTATCAACAGAAGTAGGACCCTACGGGAAAAGAAACAATGAACTCAATTGAAAGATGGTGCTCTCACACTAATAGGGGACGATTCACAAGTTGTTCCACAGTTTCAGGTCCTATATTATCACAGGACAGCTGTAGTCTAGCAGTTAAAAACAGAACGCGAACGCATTTCCCAACTACACGAGCTGGTCCATCCTCTTTTTTCTACCATCGGACAACCAGACGCTCAGAGACACAATGTCGCTATATGATTGAACATTCCATAATACGTACAAAGCGATCAAGAGTCCAGTGTTATACGTACTGCAAAAATGTGGAATTAATTACCAGAGTCTGTGTCACCTTATACACACAACCTGGGAATCTTCAAGTCGACTTCTTGACTTGTAATGTATGACGTGTTGGTCATCGAGATGAGAGACAGTGGCCAAAGGCAAGTCTATCGTCGCTTATAAAAAACCATTCAATACCGAATCGTATTACTATACACACTTATAAATGTGGACAACCCTAGGTGCACCAACCTTTTTGTATAAAATCGACTGCAAATATAACTTTGCTACGGATTTTTTCTACGCTGTAACAGTAAATTAAAAAGTTTCGAGTTTTTTCACTTTCTGTCTTGTATTATTTATCTCCCCGTTTGCCGAATGCATTGATTTGAAGGCACTGCGCCGGGACAATAAATTATCTACTCTGGTTCGTTTTTACTCTGGAGGCAAGGAACCCTAAAATATTGTGGCTACAATTTAACTACAACACTGCTCTTTAAAACGATAAACACTTCGTAATTTAGGTTTGTAGGAATTAAAATTTGTTTGGCTAAAGTCTAAAGTGGATCTGTTTTCGATTCAATCATTTCGCGAGTAGAGTCGCATTTGTGTTAAATCAGATTCCATTTAAAATTATTCCCCAGATTTTGCCTTTGATTAAGTAAAATTGAGAAAAAGAAATGCCTTCACGCCTATTTTCCCCAAAGAGGTAGGCAGAGGTGTGCTAGTACATCCACGACGTATAAGTCCAGTAGATATACAAGAACACCTACGATTAGCCAAGGCACTGAGGCCCATGATGGCATGCTTATGGCCACTTCGGACACATTCCAATCCCGGACAATATAAACCATGCTCAGAATAATCTGACAAACATTTTAATAATAGTTGCCCGACCTGGGGATCGAACCCAGGACCCCTCGCAGCTGACGGTCTTAACAGGCGACACCCGCACCGTTACACCACAGAGGCGATAAATTGACTTAATTGGTGTATAATTTCATTATAGACAAAGCAATGCCCGTATAATTTATATACTCGTATTTGACGTTCTCGTAAATATTTGAAAATATTTTTTTCATACTCACCCGGACAAATGGAGAGGGCATTTTATTAAGTAAGAACCAAATAACACGTACCTGTAAAAAATAATACAGATTATAATTATTATTATCTAAACACCAGCAGCTCTATTATCACTGTTGCTGCTGGAACGTGCACAAAATTTATAGGGAACATCATCACTGTTGATATTAACTTTTTCTACAATTATTAATCAAAGTAATTACAATTTATAATTAGAGAGCCATTACAATTAACCAACCTATAGAAAGATTTACAAAAATACGTAAGTCAATGCTACTGAAATTATAAAAAAAAATGTGGAATGTATTAATAGCGCCATCTATGCATACAGTGCCTAAGCTGCAACAAATAGGAAACTCCGCCTAACTCATAGCTATTGTAATTCTTATTTACAGAAACAGATGGCACTGTAACAACAGACGGCGCGATGATAATTTTTAAATTGTTTTCGCCCAAGAGGCAAACGCTCGTTTTCGGGTCATGTTACGGAAAATGGGAAAATAAGTTGTTTTTCTTCCTAATTTTCTGATAAAAGGATTATCGCTCCGAATCAAATTGATATGAAACATATTTATACTAAAATTTATAGTGTATGTATAAATTGCATTAAAATATAAAGGAAAGTATTGTTTTCGATATGATCGATTTAATAGAGTGCTTATGGCACTGCTACAGGACATTCCACCACACACTTCACAATTTCTGTTGTCTATCGCATATATGTCGACTAAAATATCACCCAAATGATCACAACGTAAGCTAAAAATAATATACTGTAAATTATAAATGAAAAATATAATAATTAATATATAATTATAGTTTGAAGATTTTGCAATTTATTCCTATATATTTACAGCAAGTTCTTTCTTGATAGATTGTATGATTCTGAATCAACTGCATGTGGCTTTAGTCATCACATGATTAGCAGGTTTGTTTTTACTTTTGACAATACAGGAATATGAGCAAACAGACTGGACTCTACTGCATTGGGAGATAGACATACAAACCGAGAGACAGATAGACAGACAAACGCAAAGACGGACAACAAAGTGATCCTACAAGGGTTCCGTTTTTTCCTGTTAAGATACGGAACCCCTGAAAAACGTAAAGCGTTCGATTTTCCACACAGACTATGAATCTACGAGTTAAACATGAAAACAATTTTCCGATAAGCTAATTATGTCCCGGGGGTGGGACGTGCATGGACACCCCCGCCCCTTCGCAAAGGCTTTCACAATAATTAGAAAAATGTTTTCCATTAAGTACCTCAATAATGGAGCTCACAAGTTGGAAAAAGAATAGAGAATCACTTGTGCAGCTTTGCAGCGGGAAAGTGAGTGTTTTATTTTTTGCCCAATTTTCCTCAAGTGGCAAGTGAAATTAACTCTCATAAACATCCGCGTGGAGGTTATTCAAATGCGTTGCCCTCCTTCCGGCTAACCACCAGGACCTTCCACACCGCAGGTAAAGCGACAGCCAGCCTGCTTATTTAAGGGCATAACGGGTGAGCGAGTGGTACCTCCTCGGTGGTGCTGGCTCTGTCTTGTATACAACAACGGAACCAGTTTTAGAAAGTGACAAAAACACACTCAAAATGGTATCGTTGCTAAGTCAAGCGATAAATTTCTTTATTTTATTTGTATAAAACAAAATGACAATAGTTTCATAAAACATATTTCTCCAGTGAGGTTCCCATGCTCACCCCTAGCCCTTTTGAACCCTCCTCTTGTAAGGGGTGCAAAGAGTTATTCTCCACCTGCTCTCCCTCCCTCTTATAAGAGGGTTGCAGAGAACATCAAATGGTTTTACCCCATCTTCGCCTGGGTTCACCCCAGGCTACTGATCCCCACCGCCGCGAGAAGGCTTGAACCATGGTGTATATTTAGAAAATAGGTAGTACACTACTGCATTGCAGCCTGATTGATACGATGACTGATACGACCGCTCGCTCACATTGTAGCTTCAGTTATGAGAATAATACGACGGTTTGTCGATGATTGATTAATTATTACTTTTTTCGACCTATTAACTTTTTTGTCGAAGGATCTATCGAAGACTTTTTTTGCCGTCTTTTCCCGCAGATGGGAAGAGATGAACCAGAATGTTTTGTGGGCGTTACGCTATGGTGATTATTTTTGGGACCGAAAAGCAAAACCGCGCGCACGAGGCCGTTTAGTGTTGCGAAACGTTATCCATGATAGTTGATCTCGTTTATTTGTTTTGCTTGTCTGAGGAGGCCGGCTTTTTACCCCCCCCCCTCTCTCTCTCTGACGGGAGGGTTTGATTTGTGCTACAAATCAGCTAGAAGCTGTGGTCATGATTTCTTTGTTATCTAAAATCGCGTCATATTATTTATAATCTAAAATCTAATCTCTCAACTTACGGAAGTGAACCCGGGCTCTTTTCCGTAAGTGGTGTGTGAGTTTGTCATTCTGCCAGTCATTTGTTCTGTGTTTGACTATATGTAAGGTTTCATCGATAGACCGGTACGAGCGGTGTATATGATATTGGTTCTAGCAGGAAAAATGCATTTACGCACCATCCAGCCGAACCAAGGGGGCCTGAAGTGTGTGTCGGGCTCAGGTCGTGAAGCGATAGCTACTACCGACTAAAAACTACTATCCGTTAGTGAGCCCTATTGTCATTTTACTGCGGATGCGTGTCGTGGTGTTTCTTTGTTTGTCTTCTTGGGCGGACTTAGCAACTGCCATGGCTATCGCGTCGTCGGCGTCGTGCAATACGTGCTTTGGCCAACGATATCGGGAGTCGGTTATTAACGTCGGATCGTAATCCGACGTTTTACTTATTAATTTATTTTGGTGATTTAAGGCCCTTTCAAATAACTTTTGTGACAGCTCTTTGAAGTTGCCCTTAATCGAGGTTAAATGGAAGTCAGAATGCAGATCGATGTTACGTATGTACCAGGGGCATCCAGTAGCCATACGTAGGAATCTATTTTGCAGTTTCTGCAAACGTTCTATCTGATGGGGTGATATGTACGCGAAAGCGGCACTGCAATACGTCATGATCGGTCGAATGTATGCGATATACAAAGCGAGCTTATGCCTATACGCCATTTTGCTCCTTTTGTATATCAGAACATAAAGTTTGAAAAAGACGTATCGTGCCTTTTCTAGAACTTTGTCTGTATGATTCCGGAATTCCATCGATCTGTCAAGTGTGACGCCTAGGTATTTACTGTCTTTGCTCTAGGAATTTCGTTCCCGTGAAGCAGGTTATGGGGCACTTTATTCTTTTTACGGTCTCCGGTCGTAATGATCGGATTAGGGTGAAGAGTATTGACTTACTCTTTCCTCGTTTACCTCTACTCTCCATTTTAGGAACCATTCGCCGAGGTCGGTGACGGCCCCTTGGAGTAGTTTGGCTCCCTCTCTGGGAAAGTTTCTAATGTACAGTGCGGTGTAGTCCGCGAACACCGCCAGCTGCACTCTGGGGTGTCGCGGTAAGTTGCTAGTGTACAGACTGTAAAGGGTGAGGGATAGTAGAGGGACTTGCGGAACACCGGCTTTGACTGGACGGGGGGAGGATAGTGTGCCGTCCACTCTGAAACTGAACTGTCTAGGTTGCTGTTTATAATCAGTACCAGTCTAGCAGGCAGGCCAGACCTTACCTAAGTCTCTCTCGCTAGTAGGTCCCACTCATATGTCGCTAGCAATACCGCAGAACACAGCTGCTCGCGAGGTTCATATGCTCGGAGCAGTCGAGTTCTGTTCATTTGATGCTTGACTCTGAGACGTGCGCGTCTCGTCGTATGTTATAACATGATACTCGCCATAAAATGGCAGCCTCCTGCATTTAGTTTGTAGCCGGTGGCCTATTTGATAATGGGATAAAGGAAGGTAACGCTTCTATATTTGCGGATGTCAATGGGTGCCTGTAGGTGCCTATTGACTTCAATTGCTCGTTTGTCTATCTGTGCGTTCGTATAGGACGTGTTCTATTCCATAATTATTGTTGTAAACATATCTTTGTGAAAAACATAATTTAATGTACCTGCTCATATAAAACTGTTAATTAAAATTAAACTGGATGCTAATTTCTTGCAGTAGAGAATGCTGGGTATTAACTATTTTTTCGGTGATATTACATGTACCATGTGTTTGCAAATAAATAATTCTATTCTACTCTATAAAAAGGACAATTCGTTGTGAAACTGTCCCAGTGCGAAGTCTCCTTTACAGATTTAACCCACCTAATTCCATTCCCAAGAAACCCAATTCTCAGTACTACAAGCTTGAATTTCAATTACTGATGAAGTTCAAATCCCAGTTACACCCAGTTCATCCTGTAGCTCTCTGGATTTAATCTCGACATGCCTTAATTAGCTCTCACTATCATCACGATGCTATGTTTTGTTTTCTTTTATTCGCGTCCAGTTTATCCTACTAGATCAATTGTAATGTGCAGTATTATGAATTCTGAAATATCATTAACCATTTAGGGTTAATAGACACCTTTAGAGTAGGGACTAATCCCAATAAGATTTGCGATTTCCTTAGCTTAAAAAATACCGCCGTACTGATTAGGTAATACGATACTATGGCGCGCGAGTGTTTTCACCCGTCTCGTTGAAGAGCGAAGGGGGGGAGGATCGGTCTTCCCAGCCAATCTATTTTAGCTCTTATGAAGATTTTCGCTACCATAGCACAAGTTCAAATCCGAAATCTTACTAAAGTTTTTTTAATTCTAGAAGGAATAACAACCAGTTGGACACTTTTAATGAATATCACCGCCCACAAGCATCCGTATAATCACTAAGCCGATACGTTGCCCTCCTTGTTCCTTGGACATTTGGGCAAGAGTTAGAGAGAATATATTCTACGTCTAAAAAGATTTCTTAACTTAACGCAAATGTTACCTACTCACAACACTAGCATAAAGTTACATATAGGTGCTCTATGGGACATTAGAATATTCAATCCGATTTGCGTTAGTCTAGATGAACTAAGTAAATATTGATGTTAGAGTAACTAAAGCTATGTCTACACAAGCATCTTCAATTTCACTTTCATGCTCGTTTCACATTTCAATTTTCTGTTCGGCTTGCATTAAGCGACGTGCATCTTGACAACGTGGCGTCATACAGCACAGTGCACGCGCTTTTGCAATGCACTATAATTACAATGCTAAGGCATGTGCACAGGTAATACACAGGGAAATGTATTTGCTTTGTGAACACGCCAGAGACACAAGGTGAACAGGACAGAATAAGACGCTGATAGAAGCTTAAAACGGGTATGTGAAATCGGAACATCCAACATTTCGATCCTGCCACAGTAGTAACTGGTCCGAGTAGCCGCTGAATCGCACGTGATCGACAGCTCACCATTACGAGGAATACTGTTGATGATGGTAGCAGTATACATGCTATCACACAGTATACTTTGGGATTTAGGAGCGTAGACTGAATTAATTTGTGTGCAGCTCTGTTCTATTCGTTCATTTTTTTTTTTTCAGAATATATGCACATATTATACACGGATAAATATATCTGCTCGTGAGTCAGATAAAAATAAAAAAGTTACTAAATGCCTACTTGTTCTTGCTTCCTCGCGTACTCTTCCGTTAAACTGGTTTGTTACAAATGTTAACTAAATTATTTAAATCAATAATCATTGATGATATTACGTATGAACTGCGCTGTGTACGAGCGTCTTCATGCTGTGTGTAAAGTTTTGATGCTTAAATTAGGTCGGTACTTATTTTTGTATACTTTTTTGCAATCATTATTGAGACTAAACTAAAAAAAAAAACTACTAAATCACAGGATTTAGTAGTTTTTTTTAAATATAGAATGGGAGGCAAACGAGCAATCGGAGCCTTGTTAGGAGTACCAACGCCCATGAACATCCAGATAATTACTATGCCGATGCGCTGCCCTCCTCCCGCCCTCCCCCCCCCCTACCCAATGGACCACCGGCTACTCTAAAGATGACACTTTACGGTGATATTATGTGCGCGAAAGGTACCTCCCCCGCTCGTGCCGGCCCAATTCCATTGCATAGGAGCATGACCTACCTCTTCCTTAGTAAATACTTGTACGAACAATTAATTTGTATATAGAACTATTGTAAAGATGAAATAGGAGATGTTATCCTCTTATAACAATGATGTTGTTTATCTGCATGTTACAATGTGGTAACTGAGCCGCAACCATCGATTCAGCGCGAGCTCTCGAGGACAATCACTTTATAATATACATTATTATAGTAGGCTCGAATCGCTAATGAACGAATATGTTATCGTTTTTTTTTTACAAAATAAAGATTTTTGTTTGAATAATAAAATTAATAATAGCTTCCTTTACAGTACCTTCACGCCTGTTATTCCCGAAATGGTAGGCAGAGGTGTGCTGGTACCTCCACAACTCGTAAGTCCAGTAGATATACTAGCGCACCCACGATTAGCCAAGGCACTGAGGGTCATGATGTCATAGGTGGCAAGCCTATGGCCACATCGGGGACCTTCCTATCCCGGACAATGTAATGCGTGCAACTTAATGGGACAACTGAAAATTTTTGGAAATGAATTTTTGTCATCCAAAAGATCCGACTGCTCGTTTACCTCCTTATACTATCCCTCACACCACATAGCAACATATCAACATGACAGTACATCAGACACGCCGAAAAAAAAAGCAAAAAATAGATAATATCGAAAAAACCTTTTAAGTTGAAAACGTTACTCGTTATCAATTCTAAATTCTATCTCCTCCAAGAGCGCGCACGCTCTGCTGATTGTTCGGGGGATTTCTCAAAGCTGTACCAGTACTCGAGAATAATTGTGTTCTAAAAAAAACTTGCCAAGCATTCTTGGGAGCTTTGAATGTAACGGGCAGTAGTACAATTAGATTGTAGCAGGAAATTATGCTTCCGTTTTGTATTTTTTTTTTGTAGCAACGACAAAGATACATCATTTTGACGTCAGAAATCTCGTTCTGACGCATGATTGTGTTTCGAGCGTATGTAAGTATGTATGTCATAAACAGCTTGATGGGTCTTTATAAGCTGTTTATTTGAATGTGATCGAGTTTCTTAAAGCTTACCAAACAGATTCACATGCTACTCACACCCATAGGTAAAGAGGGATATCTGAGAAACGTTTTAGTTTTTTTTTAGGAAGAAGTAGTGCCATGCTGTATACGAGGAGGTAGTACCATGCATGGTGCATGATACTACATTCTCCTATGCAACGGAATTGAACCGGCACGACTGGGGAAGTACCCCTCGCTCATTTGATACCGTCGTAAAGCGACAGCGTCACATTCACGTTTCGTGCTGTTTGTGAGTAGCCGGTGGCCCAAGGGGGGTGATAGAACTACCTCTTCCTGAGTAGTAGATACTTCAGGGTAATAGAGTACTTCCTTAATAGACTTTTAACATTGTGACATATTTCAGATGGAACTTAAGTCAAAATTATATCTTGTTACAATTGATGTTAATCGATTCTATAATTTTCTATAAGTTCTGTAAAGGGGTCAACAAGGGGTTAAAGAGACTATAAGGGTTGTGTAAAACTTTTATATATCAATTCTGTAAGTCTGTAAAATCTATAAAAGGAGTTCACATGGGGTTACAGGATTATCAAGAATTAGTTGGTCTTTATAATACATTTACTTCAATTGGTATTTCCACATTCACAATCCAGGTCGGACTTGAAATAGTACAGGAACAACAATGGAATTAATACAGTTTTTGTTATTGGTTAGTTTAGAGTGAGGGTATGATGAAGTCCTATCTGGCAGTTGTCCGAGACTCCCGGCTGCTACTTGGATGGTCCTTTATTTTTTCATTCATTACATTCCATATATTTGAATTTTATAGTGTTTAATAAAAAGAGAAATAAAAATTAAAAGGAGTAGAGCTCTGAAAAGAAACACTCAACCAATAAGATTAACATTCTCTTGGCTTCGTACTATATGTACTGTTTCAATTACATAGTATTTAAGATCAAAACAACACTGAAACATGGCGTCGGTAAGAAATCATGAAAATGTTAATTCGTGCATTGTGACACGAATGTGTAGGTTCTTGGCTGAAGAGAAAAAAACTATTTAATTATAGTTTGGCGATGACAGATAGCGTCAGCTATCGCAATTATATCCACCCTCGCCATCGCCAATAGGAAATAGAGTGACATTTCTTCAACACAGAGAACATCAAGCCTTACAGTCAAAGATGATAGATAAACTTTTTTTTTTTTTAATATTTGGGTTTCGAAACATAATTGTTACAATCTTAGGCAGCCATCTTCTCTGTTCTTTTGTTACACGCCTTTGCCTCGAAGAGCTCGTTAATCCGTCAGTCCTACGCTTCGTTTCACGTCGGATGTGCAGGACTGTCATGGAGTGAGAGTATAAAAACTGCACGCACTACAAAGTATAACACTTGCCCAGTTGACTAGTATCCACAGATGTGGTCGCTATATCCGAAACTCGACGAGGACATATTTATAAATGTGATAAAATAAAGTAGCTGGGCCAGTAAGGTTCTGGAGTGGAGGCCGCGTTTAGGAAAACGAAGTGTTGGTCGAAAGTTCACTAGGTAGGTACACGATCTCCGTGCAGTAGTCGGTCTGGAGTGGATGCAAGTAGATCGACCGGCTTGGCGTTCGTTGAGAGAGGCCTATATCCATCATTGGATCGGTAAGGAATGATGATGATAAAATAAAGTCAAGCAACAGCTGTTTCTCTGTATGTGCTCGAATTTCTCAAGACTTACTGAACATATTGCGATTTTCACCCATTGGTAGAGCGATTCCTGAGAAAGGTTTTAGTGTTTAATTTGCAAAGGTAGCCCTATTATTCACGGGCGAAGCCGGGGAAGATTGCTAGTCTTAATATATATTTTTTACATTTAAATACTTCATTCACAAGTCTCGGGTAGGAGCGACACTTGTCTGGCAATGCATTTCCCCGCGAAACAAAAATGGAAATGTTCACATATATGTTTGTTATTGTTTACAGAAAAACTAGTAAACGGAGCAGGTTACTACATATTACTACAGATTACTACATCTAGAAATAGCAACTACCCCCTTGAGTTAGATTTTACGCGGTAGAAACCACAAGACAACACCTAGATATCCTATAAAATATGTAACGGGCCAAAATAAACGACGGATACTACATAAACAGTTTTTTATGGAATGGGGGGAAACGAGCAATCGGTGCCTTTATACGAAAACCTACGCCCATGAACATCCACATAACTACTATGCCGATGTGTTGCCACCTTCCCCCCCCCCCCCAATGGGCCACCGGCTAATCACAAACCGTACGATATAGAAGATGTCACTTTACGGCGGTATTATGTAACCGAGAGTTACCTCCCCGGTCGTGCCGGCCCTAATGTAGTGTCATACACTATGCATGGTACTACCTCCTTCTATGCAGCATGGCACTACCTCTTCCAAATTGTAAATAAATGTGGACGTGCATTGTATACCAAAGAGCTGGTCAATTGGTATTTGTGTGTACGCTGACGTGGCGCTTCGTTCGGCGTCCCTGCGGTCTCGTTACCCAACGAATTATCAATTTGCGCAGTCGGACAACCAATTATCAGAGAACTGTTTAAATCAAATTGTTTTGTAATCATTGAACAGTAAAACAAACGGAAACCTAATAATATTATTGGATCCTCACGTGTCCAAATATAACAAAAGTTACTCGATCAAATTTCGAACTAAATTAAGATTCATTACTGTACATATTTTGTAAGTGGCAATTACATACTGCACTCCAGCTGAATTAGGCCAACATGAGTCATGAGCAAGTAGTTACGTTGTCCTTCTCTCCGAATAATGGCTAAAGCCCTATAAAAATTAGCCAACTGCGCAGGACATAATTATAGACACTGTTATAATACGCACTGCGTAAGAGTTCTCTCAGACACAAGTGCAATCTCTATTCCCCTTTTTTTTGGTTGACCCAGGGGAATACGTTTGCGTATGATATCTAGGGGCGCGGATGACCCTGGACCGTATGACGACTCAACACTCGGGTGTGCTCTAATTAGAGGGTCCTGTATTTGAAGGCATGACCAGAGTCACTTTGTATTCCCTTATTTCAATGCTACAGCAGACCGACAACCCTGGAGGCACGGTGGTAACTTCATGTATCTTGACAGTTATTAATTAGAAAAAATCCTTTATAGGGATTTTTTAGAATAAATAACATGGGTTTTGGATCGCTCCTGGACATGCCGATTTGAGGTTGAACGTGTTCACTCCTAGACCACAAGGTAAGAAATAAAGCAGACAAAACCAAGAGCATCGAGTAGTATTAACAGATCCCGAAATATCTACGAAGCCTTAAAAGTATCGAAGTTATCAGTATTTCAAGCTTTCAGAATGTAGTTAAACTCGACAAAATTCGGTAATGACCCTTTCAGTTTCAACCCTCATAGACAATCCCCTTAATAAAACAGAACCTCCGATTCAACTTGTTAAAATCTAAAAATAACTTCATGCAATATAATATTTAACAAAAAAAATGGTAATAAGTAGTCAGAGTCAGGTGGCGCCATTATCTAAATTCAAAATGGCGAACTGACACCGGTAACATTTACAAGCACACACAGAGCACATTAAACTTTTCATGACAAATAAACCAAGTCTTTAGAAAAAAAAATATATTTTATAATTTAACTTACATTGGTGCTATTTCTTTATTTCTATGTAATAGATACTGAACTGCCTCGTGGTCTAGTGATAAGCATGTTCAGCCAAGACGTGAGGTCCCTGGTTCGAGTCCCGTGATTTCTTACAAAAAGTGTTATTAAGATTTTTCAGATTCTAATAACTCTCCGAAGTCAGGAAGTTGGCGGTGTTACACCCCGTGCCTCAGAGCGCACGTTAAACCGTCGGTCCTGCGCCTCGTTTCTCTGGTTCATCGGAATAGGAGAAAGAAGGAATAGAGAGTGTATTGTGTCTGCGCAAATATTTGGTCACTATAATATGTCCCGCGCAGATACCGCAGTAGCCGAAATTCGGCTAGGACGACATTATTAATATATACTTATTTATTTATCATTATTATTTTTTTATTATTATTATTACATGCACACACATTATTATTTTTTTATTATTATTATTACATGGACAGCACATGAATTATACGATAAAATAAAAAAAATTTTTTTTTATTTTATCGTATAATTCATGTGCTGTCCTCTGCATTTAGGATACAGTCACGTACGTGCGTGCGTGCGTGCGTGCGTACGTGCGTGCGTGCGTGCGTGCGTACGTGCGTGCGTACGTGCGTGCGTGCGCGTGCGCGAGCGCGTGCGTGTGCTTGTGTTACACGTCTGCATTGTTTAGTCAGTTTGAGCTATAAAAGAGTTTCAAATGATTTTAAATAGCGTGTGGAATACAGTCCATTAAGAAGTGAATTTAATTTAAAAAAGTGTCTGTGGAGAGTGCTGAACAATTTGCTTATTTTAAAAATACATTAATCTTGATCATATAAGACACAATGTCTCATAATATTTGTTATGTCGCACGAGTTATGATTGAGTTACTTGTACTTCTGAAACAGGTTTCGTAAAGTTATACTGGGCATCGGCTGTAATAAGTTTCCTGTTTCTAGTGTTTTTTTCGTGTAGCAATTTGTTGGCATTTGTAACTCGACTTTATTATTTAAGGTATTTAACATTTAGTAGGTAGACATTGGTTATTGTTTACTTTCAGAGTCGTGTACCACTGGGAGTAGGAAAATGAGGATCCTATTACTAAGATTCTGATGTCCATTGTCCGTCTCTGTATCTCCTATTCTCATGAACCATTGTGTGTGAATTCAATCTGTCACAGATGGTGCGTTTCGGCTGTTGCCATTTCAACACATACTAATATTTTATTTGTAATATAATAGAATAATAATATAATAACTGTAGACTTATAACAGTACGTTGGCCCAGTCCTGTGATAAGTACCGTAAGATCTTGTGTTACAGGTTTTAGATTTTTAGTATAGAAATACATATAGCACGTACACTGGGTGGACTGCAAAGTACTCGGCCTAACACAGATTCACTCAATTAAAAAAATCTGATCTGCCCACATTATTTAATTCAGTTCAGACTGGTTAATTGTGTGCAGTTTAAAACGTGTGCGTTAATTAGTTGTGATTTTATAATTTTTTTAACAAAGCAATCGGATATAGTTTCTGCAAATGGAGCAAATCGAGCAGCGTAGCGTCATTAAATACCCCCATAAGAAGGGGTTATCACCGTTAGTCATCCATGGTGATTCTGCTTTAGGAGACTCTGCTCTGTCTTTTGCATCCGTCAAAAAATTGATAGAAAAATTGCAGCGTAGAGAGAGTGTGAAAGATGAACCGCACTCTGGCAGGCCTTCGACGTCAACTACTGACGAAAATGTTTAAAAAGTACTTGAATTAATTATGGGAGACTGCAGATTAAAAATTAGAGAGATAACCGAGATTATAGGCATCCGTATGAACGAACTTAAACATAATAGTGAACGAATAGGTTTTCCATAAGTTTTCCGCGAGATGGGTTCCCCGACTGCTTCCAGTTGAACCAAAGAGGACGATTGACTATTTCACGTGACGGTTTGGAGTTATTTGAAGCCGGTGCAGAAGATTTTTTGAATCGGTTTGTTACAATGGACGAAACATGGGTTCATTACTGTACGCCAGAATTTGTTTCTGGCGTACAGTAATGGAAACAGTGGATATGACCTGGTTCACCACCCCTAAAAAGGCGGTTTTATTGGCAAATATGGTAATGGCTATTACAATAAAACTACTTTTACGGATTTCGACTAACATTCGCGTAAACTTTACACATCAAAAAGGTAATGGCTTCCGTATTCTGGGACTCGAAGGGGGTGATTATGATTGGTTATCTTGAAAGGGGTCAGATAAAGATCAGAGAAAAGGTCACTCTTACGAAAGGAAACAAAAGAAAAGCGTCCAGGAATGCTCAGAAGAAAAGTTCTGTTTCATCAAGATGACGCCCGTATTCATACGTCAGTCTAAGCAATGGCTGAAGTCCACAATTGTGGCTTTGAACTATTACCGTGACCGTCTTATTCATCTGATCTGGCACACCAGACTTCTTTCTGTGCCTTAAAAAACCTAAAAGAGCACTTGGGAGGTCAAATATTTTCGACAAACGACGAGGTCAAAACAGCAGTAGCCGCATATTTTGACTATAAGGATTTTTTTTCCTTTTAACGTTATAAACACTTTAAATGGGAGATGGCAAAACTGCACCGAATTTGATGTTGATTATGTGGAAAAATAAAAATATAACTGATTTGGTATGTGTTTATTTTCTTGTTTAGGCCGAATACTTTTCAATCCACCCTCATATTACTTCCTCGTATTTCACCTTCATGCCGAACACGCGACCTCTGACGTAACACGCGGACTAACCGCCACGTCACCTCCTGAGCCAGCCGGCCGTGAGAATAATAAGTGATTATTTAACTAAAGTAAATAAAATCACCCTCTCGACGTACCTGTAACACCCTCTTCACGCATTCACCGGCTTCCTCCCCGAGTCCAGTTGTACTTAACAATTCCTTACAACAATAAGGCATATAAAAAATGTGTAACCAGAATTGAGGTATGAACTTCAAACTCGTTAGGCATTGAAAAATACGAAGCGTAATTGTTATGTAAACTGTCAGAAGTAATGAAGTTAGTTGAGAGTTGGACGAGACGTTTATCAACTTCTGCGGATGCCTCCCGGGAACTTCGCACTTGTGTTAAGATAATATCTAGGTCAATACTGTTATAGCTAGTTCATATTATCTTTCAAAGAAAATAATCTAATCTGTAGGCGATAGAGGACAAACGATGACTACCTACGCCCGTAGACGTAGTCGTTACAGATCCCACCGGCTACCCACAAACCACGTAACGGAAGTATTGTATGAGCGAGAGGTACCTCCCCGGCCGTGCTGGCCTACCCGGCCGCAACGCTTGACACCTACAACCTGGCAACCTACAGAAATCATAGCATCGACTAATCCCCACTTAATAATAAATCAAGAAATAAATAAAAAAAAAATAGAATAATCTTGTAGTTAATTCTTTCTAGAGTTGTTAATTCAAATAGAATGGGAGAGGCAACTTAGCCTTGACTTTTTGAAACTAAGCTTAGGAGTGATTATTTCTTTACCAATTTATTGGAGTTTTTATCACAATAAGACATATCAACTCGTACTTTATAAAAATATGTTTTTATACAGGATTACATGAAATAATACACACATATATTTTTACATAGTACTGTTCAGGTCATTTCTGATGAATTTGGTCCTATTATATGGTGTCCTAAACCTAACCCTTGTGGAAATATTTAACCTTTAAGATCTTTATCAAAAATAAAGGGATTTTTGATAAAAAATTTTTAACTTTTGTAACGTTTTTTTCTGTGATTAGTGCATCTACAGTGTGTTTTCCCAATGTAACTATTTAGAAGACATGCCAGCCTTTAAAATGATCTTTAAAAGTTTAACCTAACGTTAACAGTGTTAAAATGACAGCTCGTCAAAATTCAGTGTTGAAGAATTTTCACTAAGCGTTATTAACTTTAAAGAGGTTTTATTTGAAAAAAATCTATGGTGCTCATTCTGCGCGTTATTTTAATGCTGTATTTCTTTAGCAGTGCAAAAAGGTATCATGTCATAGATAGCCTAGTGTGCATAAGCCCTTATTGCATGAAACTATTCGGTTTGAAAACTGAACGTGGAACAAATTTAAGCAAATTTTAATAACATCACGTTCCTCATCTGTATTCTAATCTGAGGGTTGTGGGGGCGCGCTGGGGGAGGGTGTTGCAGGCAGTGACGAGGCGCGGGGTCTCTACAATTCCGTCAGTATTTTTTATCATATATTATAGGAAGGCAACCGATCAGTCAGAGCTTTTTAACGCCCGTAAACATCCGCATAGAGGTTATACAGAGATATTACACTCTCTCCCCTTTTTTCAATGGAATGAGGAAACAATACGAAACGCGACAGCATAGCTGCAGTGAAGTGAAGTGCCTGCTAGTCTGAGTTGAGCCGCTTAATTGAGCTGGCCCGATGAAGCTGCAATGCTTCTTACGTCTTGTATGAATGTATTGTACTGAAAATTAGTATATTGGATGTTATACTTAAAATAATAATAGGTTAATGTTTTAATCTATTATTATTTTACGTGTATCATCGACATGGAAGTTATCCGTTATGGTGCTACACTTGTGTTTTTCAATAAAATAAATGTGTCCATTTTGTAAACTGAATACCGTGTTCTTTCAACACTTTTTCGCATCTGAACGCATCTGAACGCGGTAACTTAAATGGCCTCGGCGCTGTGGGGGGCTGTGCCCACTCAACTGTCCACCGCAAGGAGCTAATATGTTATTTAGGCACCCTTGTCGATTAAAAAGTTGTATATTCTCTATTTATTATGATACCAGCAGTTAAGTACATACCAGCAGTCCGCCCATGCTTGTTTTGTGAAATATCGATGCAATATTTTACGAAATTTGGCAAGTCTATCGAAATCAGTTTCGGAGCCTAATCCAAAGTCTCAGGTTTATGACATTAGTATAAAATACGTAAAGATATGAAGAAACTACATAGATAAAGATTAGAGTTCAACTTATCCTTGTGACTGCAATTAACACTACAAAATACAACTGTGCTTCAGGCACCCTGCAATGTTATTATATCCACGTCAGTATTGGCTCATATTTGTATGATTTCCTATACGACGGTAGCTCACATACACAGTAATAATATTCAAAAGTCAAGTTGCCTTCACGGGTGTTCTGCTAGGTTAAGGCTCAGAGTGTTGTGTGCTACATTTGTTTGTGTGGAACGTATTAATGATACAGTAACTAAATATGTATGAGGATTAGACTCGATGTATTATTCCAATAGTGTTTGCTCTCTATATAGTATTAGGCAGGCATGAGCGGGAACCTATTACTCACATGATGACGGTGGCCCATTAGAGGGTAAGGAATTATGCGAATGTTTATGGTTGTCAATAGTCATCTAAAGATTACACACACACACACACACACACACACACACACACACACACACACACACGCACACACACACACACACACA
>JAFELO010000564.1:28882-53534 GCA_017140195.1 Eumaeus atala | reverse complement strand
ATCCATGACCGAGGCCCATAAAAGCCAATGATTTTATAATTTTAGTCAGTTTATTTACTTTTATACGAGTACTTGAGGATAAGCGAGCACTCAGAGACTTTCAAGGACTACCGATGCCCAAAGACATCCGCATATTTGCTAAGTCGTGTTGACTTCCTTCCCTCTTCTCCTACAATGGGCCATCAGTTACTCAAGACTTAAGGTAAATCCCAGAAATTAACTTGTAAAAATTAGGGTAAACCTGAAAGCGTCAGCTCCATCACGTGACTGGAGTTTACTCTTTAAGAACGAGTAGATCTAAGTATTTTAGTCTCATCATAAATACCGCAAAACTGAGGATTGACCAGGTTTCTTATTGTCTCTGATCGGAGAAAAAAATCCAAATATTCCTGTTACACACACACATGTCGATGTTCTAATTAATAATCAGAATAGATGTAACAGAATAGGAAGAGCAGAAATTCAAAGGTTACACGATTTACACAATACAATAAAAGACCTTTTCTCGTAAACGAGCTCAGGCTTGAGTGTTTATGTTTATTTCAAAAACGAGGCTTTCGTCGTTGGCAAATTAATTTCCATATTTATTTCGAAGGAACGACCGACGACTCAGGAACTACTAAGTAATTGTGACGTTTATGAAGTGAATCTAATAAATAAATAATTCATGTATTTAAATGGTGTTGCGTTGTTTCACTTTATGGTTTTACTATTTAACAAACCTAATATTTTCAAAGCAAAGCTTCTTTATGAACATAGCCAAAAAATGATAAGTTAGAGATTAGGAAAAATTTGTGGCATGCTGCATTGCATGTACCTTTCGCTCACATTATACCTTCTACTGAATGACATCTCCAGATCACATTTCATGCGGTCTATAAGTAGCAGGTGGTTCACTGGAGGTGGAGGAGGAAAGGAGGGCAATCTAATAGAATATATAATATATCTGTTGACTTATCAAACCACGTTGCCCTAGCTCTGTGCCATGTACCATAGGAACTAGTGTTACGGGTACTAGATAACGGAAATATATTTAAGATTTTGTGAATTTAAGGAAATGTATATATTAAACATTGTTTATTACAGAAATATATGATATAAACATCCATGACCTGATCGGGATTTGATCCCGCGACCTCTGGCGTAACACGCGCAGTAACCGCCACGTTACCGGCCAGCCGGGCAATGCATCGCCATTATGCTTAAGCGGATGTTCGTGGGCTTCTGTAGTCCTATGAAGGCAGCAGCCGTCACTTTGTGTTAGTATCACGCACTGCCTCTTAGGAGAAAGCTAAACTTCAATCTTTCTCTTTTATTAATCAGCACAAGTCCATTTTATGTATGGACCACATATAAAATTAATTAAAACAACAAAACACCCGACTATTAGCTGAAGAGAAATAAACAAGGCTTCTACATTAGAGCCCCATTATTTAACAGCAGATTTTTGCCAGGGTTTTAAGTGTGTGCCGTCTGTAGAAGTCTTGTTTCTTCCTTTCAGTGTGCAGTGTTTTTATTCTTTTTAATTTTATATGTTATACTTTCTGGTATATTAATACTGTAAGTTATAATTAAGTATATACACATACATTCAAACATACACACGTACATTCATTTGTATGTTTGTATGAATGTATGTATATATACTTAATTATATACGTACATATACTTGCATACATACATACATACATACGTACATACGTACACACGCAGAAACGCGCGCGCACACACACAAACACACACACACACACACACACACACGCTCACACGCACGCACGCACGCACACACACTCACACACACACACAAACACGACACACACAGACACACACGCGCACACACACACACACACACACACACACGACACACACACACACACACACACACACACACACACACACACACACACACACACATAAAAACTCTCGAAAAAAATATCCTCCACCGGTGCAGTCGGGTAAAAATAGAGTTTTTATGCGAACTGTTATCGTTCCCGAAGTTGGATAAAGTATTCACTTTTTACTAACCTTCAGGTAACAAACCCATTAAGTTATACACTTTTCTCGTCCGTTAAAGTTATATACATTTCATGTCTATTAAGAGCAGTTTTACTACAATATTCCATACTTTATATATTGTATAAACGAGCAACCGAAGTCTGTTGTCGACTACTGACGGCCATAAACATCCGACTTTCTCATACAGATGCTCTTCCCTCCTTTCCTCCTCCCCTCCAGTATGCCGCCTGCTACTCCTAAGCCGTCGCACGAAACGCGATAGCAGTATCAATCACTTTACGGCGGTCATCATAAGGGATTCACTTGGAATATTTTAGTCCCCCATCCGACTAACAGAAACAGTAAGTAAAACGAAGCTATTATAGATGTGACCACGCGCTAGTGTCGCCCCATGCAGTCCACCGGCCAGAGCCACATATCGCTGCCACACATTCTAGCATGTGACGTGTGACATCCATCGGCGTCTATTGTGTGCGGTGAGTTTATATCCTCTACTATATCACTCGTTTACTCCACCCCCAAAAACGCTCCCTTATGGTTGGAGTTTCGTAGAATTTGTTCATAACGGATGTGTGCGTAGGTGGTCTAGCAGTGAAGAGGAATATCGTGAGGGAACCTTGATGTCGTGTGTTCGTACTCGACCTAATCTAGGATTGGGCTTAGTTTCTCTTCTGGGTTGCAGAGGTCAGATGACAATCGCTCCGTGTGAAACTGGCGCCCGACAACTCCCATAGATGAAGTAGCTGATGCCGATATCATACCATATAGAAACGGGACAAGGCTGGGAAGAAGAAGAGTTCTTAATGGGTGTCTGCACTCCAAAAGGAACATGAATTCTCAATTACAAGTTTGTAGATGTTATCGTTACTGAGATATCTTGATTAATCATTGAGTGGCATCCCTTTTATATACTCGTATATTTAGATGTTCAACGCATTGGTAGAAGTTTAATCAATGCGTTCACCCCGTGATGACCTACGGGGCAGAACCATGGCCTCTTAATTTAGGACTGGTCCACAAGTTTGCTGTAGCCTAACGGACTAATGAATGCAACGAACGAAGGCATAAGGCAGAAAACTAAAGTTTCCGATCTTACGGATAAAACTCAATGAAGTGGAATGGGGTCACACACACAGAAGATCAGATGGTAGGTGGGCCACTAAGTTACGGGAGTGGAGGCCACGTTTAGGAATACGAAGTGTTGGTCTTCCATTCACCAGGTGGGAAGACGATCCGCCGTGCAGTAGCTGGTCCGGGATGGATGCGTGTAGCTGGAGGCCGGTCGTTTCGGCGTTCATTGGAGGAGGCCTATGTCCAACAGTGGACCAGTAAGGGCTGATGATGAATGTCATACGGATGTATGGAGAGTACAGAAAAGAATCGGCTGGCAGCGTTTTGTGGCTGTGGCTGGTGCTCCGTGTGTGTCGAAACTTCGGTCCCGGACACAACGGCGGACCAACTTAAATGGTCACGCTGGCCCGAGTTGGCTGTAATGAGGCAATAGTAAAACTTAAACACTTTTTATAGTATACGGGTGCAAACGACTGCCGGCGCTGGTAGACCGTCACACAATTGTCTTGCATATACGTTGCCCTCTTTTTCCTCCTCCCCTCCAATGGCTACTCACAAACCGTAGAAAACGGGACAACATAGCTGCTACTTTACGGCGACACCGTGTTGGCGAGAGGTACCTACCATGTCGGCCCAATTAAGTTGCAACTGAACATGGCACCACCTCTTACTTCTATGTGGTAAAATAATTTCTTTCCACGTAGCAAATGCTAGTTAAGATACATGTTGAAGGCCCTCTATATATTGCAGTAATGTCTCGTATTTTACACAGCCGCCAGTAATAGCTCACCTTAATCTTAGAAGAGCAACCTCAAAAGCAATTCTATTCTAATATCACTCCTACATTTTAGATAGATTTCACCTGATGTTATATAATACTTCAAGAGCTAAGCGAGTTTACAACTAAGTTTTCATTCGGTGAAAATATAGGGATAGTAAGTTGAAATTTATCGTATCCAAAACTGCTACGACGTTCAGTCCCAAACATCTTGACGCTAGGTTTTCATAAATTACTAGCTGACACTGCCACGCCTTGCAGCCGCCATAAAATACAGCCTATATTTTATGTTGGACCAAACTACGAGTACATACGTCTGACAAATTTCATCGAAATCGGTTCAGTAGTTTCACGGACAAACACGGTGACATAAGATATTTATATCTTTATAAAGACTAAAATAGAAAGAAATGGTAATATTTTTGGCCATAAATAACAAATTCACACACTTGATGGACTTAGATTAAAACAGACATATTACAAGACTTAAAGTAAGGTAACTGTACTTGCCGGCGTAAACGTTGGCACATTGCGGGGTGATAGAAGGGCAACCCATCTGCGTAACAATCATGACAATATCCATGAGCGTCGCTAGTCATCGCATGGCTCCGATTGCTCGTTGGCCCCCTTATGCCATAGGAGCAATGGTCGATGTCATTCGAGCGACGTATTGTATTCTGCGCGCATGTTGTACTTGCAGCGATACCAAGCGGTTTGACCGGATCCACAGGTTACTGTTAAAGCGTTCAGTAAGTAGATCGATATAACTAGATTCTACACTAATGGTTGATATTATTTACCTCTAACCGAAACCTGTGGAACGGATATTCGCAATTTGTTTCACAAATACAAAAGGTCTTGCAGATGCGTTTCCGGTGAATTTTCCTGAATCGAATCCGATCGATCGGCTGAGGTACATCGTTTGTGTGTCAGGGAATTCTCGCCAAATGTCAACTACACCCGCGGCTTATTAGTGGCTATAAGAAAAGAAAAAAAAATAAGAACACCGTTCTTTATGTACTGCGAATACAAGTGTATAGACCCCACCCAGTATTTATATCAATGGGTATTCCATTAGCTAAGTTTAATTAACCTAATGGATGTACAGTGCAAGATTAATTAGCTGTCGATCATAAACCGTAGTATTAGCAGTCTCTCTAACGACCCAGCGGAACCGGAAATAAGTTACTAACTGCAGTAATTAAGAACCAAAAGTTATTTAATTGTATTCCAAAATAAAATTATTATTCTTTAGAAAAAAGAAAAATAGTTACCAGGATTCCGTTAGCAATTTATACAAATTTCCAACCGCTAACGGAAGACTCGTTAGGCTTATTAGACAACAGCCCCCTCCCACCACATTCCACCAATATGTTCCTATTTGAACAAGAATTACTTTTTCGCAGTTTCGCCCGCGTAAAATCTATACCAAGCAAACAAAAATGTTTGGGGATAAAAATCTTGTTATTTCAGATTATAATTTAAATTAAATCTGTCTACCAGTTTTGCTAGAAAAATAATCATACATACAAAATTTCCAGTTTATAATATTAAATTAGTTTAAGCAACCGAATAATGCCGTTACGATCGGGGAGGTAACTCGCTCACGTGACACCTCCGTAAGGTAACCGCGATACTGTCGCATTTCATGCAGGCTGTGAGTAGCCGGTTGCATTGAAGGGGAGGAGTGAAGCAGGATAACACATCTGCATGCCAATATGCGTTAATTCGGATATCTATGGGTGCCGGTTTAAAGGTTATGTGTTTGTTTACCCTTCCAATACTACATTAAAAGGTATTTTAAATGCACATTAATAATAAGTTTTTCAAGCAGCGACCAACTGTGACATTTTAATGTCTAGTCGCTCTCGTCACTTTACTGTACCGCCTTCTTGTATAGTCATAAAAGAGTAAGCTTGTTTTACTCCTAGCTTAACATAGGCTCTCTTTACGAGCGTAACAAAATCTCTATATGAACTACTTAACAAATATCGCATACTTTTATTTAAGTATAATAAAACCTGTGGACTTATCACACAATGATAGCCTAGTCCTGTGCTACGTACCTAAGGGCTAGTTTTATAGGTACATACTGGACAACGCAAAAATGTTTAGTGTATTTTATATAAATTTAATAAATAATATGGATATTTATCCACGACTTTAGTGGGATTCGAATGCACGACCTCTGGCGCAACATTCACGATTATCCGAGCTATGGTACCACTGCGCCAGCCGCGAAATCGAAATTGACACAGCTTATGTAATAAACATTAAATTGAGAACCAATTATACTACTCAGTACCCATTGTGTAGATAAGTTGATAAGTCGAACCAAAGCACACATCATACGCTCAGACTGGAGCGGGGAGTGTAGAGATCTACAAACATACACAAGCGTATGTGCATACATATGTATATAGATTTCTACATTTATTACTAAGGGTGATGTTTTCAGAGCTTTAAAACGATTATCTCCTTCAGACACGGTCAGGCACTAGAAAAAGTATCGTACCAGCGTTTCCATATAAGATTTATTCTCAATTTTTAGTAATGGAGCTGAACTGGGCTCGCAGGACCAGGGTACCTCTCGCTCACGTGACACCGCCATAAAGTAACGTCTAGGTTGTCGCGTTTCGTACGGAACTGAGCAGCCGGTGGCCCGTTAGAGGGGAGGAGGAAAGCGAGGCAACGAATATGCATGACAATCATTGCGCATTTCTATGAGCAAATTAGCGATACTCGTTTGCCTAGCCCTACTCCTTGCCTCCTCCTACTATATAAAAAAAAGAAAATATATCTATAGAAATTGTTACATTGCAGGAGAATATGAGGACGCCACTTAGAATTAAAGAATTAATGTCACTAGACTTACGAGCTGCTACACCTTTTTTGCTCGTTTGAACATTATATGTGATGTTTTCTAAGATACCAAAGTAAGTGAGAACTTGAAAATGTAGACTATCGATCTGATACACGTAGAAGGTTCTAGAATCTAGACAAAAGGTTATTTGGCGGCGAACAAACGCCGCGTCTGCACGCCACACCGTAGGAAATGCACCGTTACAAATTGACGGCATTATGTTTGTCTCGGGACACGCAAATGTGTTCTATTTGGTACCTTCAATTTAATTTTCATTATTACTACTAACGACCATAAACTTCCACATTGAGGTTATGCAGATGCATTGCTCTTCCTTTACCCTCTCATAAACCGAACGAACAGTTACAGGATAGCTATCACTTCACGGCGTTATTCGACCGATCGTACTGCCCGGTGGTGAATTTTCAATACAGCTGCAATAAAGCAAGCCTCTTAAAATAAGGTATAGTTAATATGACATATAATTATTTGTCTTACAAGTTCGAAAGTAAGTATGTACGTTTGTTATACGTTAACGTAAGAACTACAAAACTAATATGGATAAACCTGTGGTATTTTTTTATTTATTGGAACATAAAATAAAAACCATTTACAATATAGTCACGGTGTATCAAAAACCCATAAGAGTTTATCTGTACACCGACATACATCGTCAACGCTCGAAACCAAGACATTATTAACGTGAAGTTAGCGCGTGCGATAAGAGTGAAGTGTGTAAGCGACAACACAACAAGAACCGGTATTGCATTGTACAGGCACAGGGGGATTTTGCACTTAAGTTCGCAATAATATTTTATATTTGTAAATTAGATACATGCATTTTATATTGTAAGTATTAATGAAGTAAAAATATTATGTTATGGGTATATTATAATATGACTTAACATAATTAATAATGTTTTATTTTTATGTATTATAAAGTAATTTTTTAAAAAAAGAAAAAAACATGACGTTAGGATATTAATATGTTTTTATCAGTTACGTAAAATGTTTTAAATTTATTTTTAATATTTTTTGAATGAATTCCTTGTTTTAGGATCAGTGGAAAATTATTTAATAGCTTTGGTATTTTGTATTCTAAAAGTTGTTTTAAATAGTGGTTCTTATACTGAGGGGCAATGAGGCTAGCATTCGATTTACTGCACGTGATAATTGTATTTCTGTATTGAAAAATTTTCCTTTACAAGGGTATAACTAATTTTATCATATATTGGCATAGTTTTACAGTATGCAACGAATGCGGGGTCCTTGCACTTATACTAATTTTTTACTCTGTGGGGTGCAGTCGTTTTGAGCAATCTTACTTGCAGCTTATATATCGAGTCAATGTGTGTCCTACATGTTCTCCCGTAGCTATTTATGCCCTAAGATACGGTAGATTCCAAAGCTTTATAAAGTAGTAATCGTATATGGAAAGGAATATTATCTCTAATCAAAGCATATTATCTTAAATAAATCAAAGAATATTATCTTAAATAAAATAATCATATATGTCTTATGTGCTCCGTCCATTTAAAGCGATTGTCAAACAAAAGACCTATATGTTTGTAGCTATCTACCAATTCAACAGCATGACGGTCACATTGTCTTTTATAACCTGTATGCAGACAGGAATGATTATGGTTAGTAAACTGATAAAGAAGTTGAGTTGTGCTTTTGTTTCTTAAAAATCTAAATTGTTGTTACTTATTATATGATTACTATAAATATTCTTTAATTATTTTGTCTATAGCAGAAGAATAGTTTTGGGTTGATAATTATCATACTCTTTATGACTTCCTTTTTTTAAATATTGGTCGTACTATACCTGTTTTAGGTCTGTTAGATATTTAGCACACGCAAATGATGTATTTATCAATTAAACTATGTCAGGTAATATTTCGCGCCCGATAACTTGTAGCTCTGTTGCTCGAATACCATCCTATCCCGGTGCTTTGTTACGTCTTAAAGATTTTATAAGTTTCAAAACGGAATCTGGTGTTGCCTTCTGGAAGCGCATGGAAATATTAACAGGAAAAGTGTACATTGCCTTATCTATCGTATTGTTGCTAAATGTTTTTGCTAATTTGTTTGTAATATTCAAAATAGATTTGGATGATTTCAAACGCACTACGCGTTTGTTATTACATCATCTAGAGACATTTTTATTCTTCCTATTAGCTCTGCCATATTTTTTTTTTTTTGGGTTACTTATATTTATTGTAATGTCTTTTTAATGTGATTATTATTAGTCTTCTGAATTAATTTATTAACATAATTTCTTTTTTTATTATATTTGAGTTTTCATATTTTATTTCCTGGTTCTATATGCGCAAGCATCTTTAGTTGTATTAGTTATCCATGTATTATTAGATCTTTTTGCGTCATTGGGTATTTTTATTCTTATTTCTGACTCTTGATAGCAATGTTCTTCGTTAATATTTACAGTATATATTATAATTTACAATTTTTTTATAAGACATACAATATTTCTAACAGGATTCCGGTCTATTTGTTTAAGTAATGTCGTAATATTTTTATTATTATATTTGGTTATCAAGACTGAATTCCCCTGTGCCTGTACCGGCCCGACGCAGGCGAGCACAACAGCGCGGTGGTCAGCCGGCGTAGTTCCCAACGCCGCCGTGTGCAAGTCTTGTGTGTGGGATTTAGCGAAGATGTGATCGATGCATGATTTAGCGAAGATGTGATCGATGCATGATTTACATCTTTTCAGTAATTCCGTGTGCATTATAAAGTCGTCTAAGTGATAAAGGCTACTAAGTGGATCGGATATACTAACTTCAGATAACATTATTACATCAATAGCTTTTGAGCACTGTCGAATACATTGTTCTAATGGTGTGAAATTTTTGATCATTGAAATTTGATCATATGAATACACAAAAGGTTCATTTTAGAGGGTATTCAGTTAACAAAACTTTGTATATTTAAACATCGAGAAAATTCTGAAATATTATCGTTAATTTAAGCCATAGTTTGATATTTATAGTATATATAGTTAGTTACCTTAATATATTATGTTTTATTTTAGTTCATTTACATCTTCCTTGGAGTGAATACCGTTACGTACCGTAGTTATAGTCCCCGGTACAACATCGGCCACTTTAATTAACTGATATTTTGACTTGGCGACTATTAACCATTCATTTTGTATATTTTACGTATTTAATTGCACCTTTATTGTTACCAGGCAGGCGAATAGCTTACTTAATGCTGCTAGTAGCTTGGTTTAATTTACCTGCAATTACTCGTGCTATAGTAACCGGATTCTCCTCATCTCTTTGAGGAACATTACATATACAATCAGACATGGTATATTGGTCCATTCCGTGTACCCGTTATTCCAGTGCGCTCAATCGCGTTTCTAAATGGATACTTTTATTGGTGAGTTCGATATTTTTCTTTTTTACATCTTTTATTGTACCTTGACATGTTTCTAAGTTTGCAATCAATTCGTCCACTTTTTCGCTTTAAAATTATAGAGATTGCGTAATTCTCTTATGTCCCGTTTGATAGTTTTTTTCATTTCTTTTTTAACAAAATTGTCTTGAATAATCTATTTTACATCGACTTTTATACTTCGGGCATTGCTATATTTGTCCTCAGCATCATCATTATCTGGAACCACAATTGAGCGACGTTTGGGGGAATGATCATTGCATTCTTGGCATGTCCAGCCCAGGTTATCGCTTGCACGAACAGCAGCTAATTGCTTATTTGTCAACTCGGAACATCCAGTATTCTGGTGTACTATTTTTTCACAACGGATGCATCTAATCCTGGTTTAGCTTTAGTTATGTTTTTGTTACATTTATTCACTAATTTAAAAACTTCATGCACGCATTTTACTTCGTCGAGCGTTAGACATCTAAAATAATTGTACAAGAGATCCATCCTGCATAGCAGGCGAATTAGGCTGGCTCGACCGTGGACGTACCTCTCGCTCACATTGATGACACAACTGACAATTACGGTTTCGAGTTTCCTGCGGTCTCTGGGCAGCGGGAGGCCCATTGGTTGTGAGACGGAACTTTCCGTCACTTGCCCTGCTCAGTATTATCCAAATCACTTCATAACAATTATGCCGATTTCAATAGGCATCGGTAGTCCGATTACTCCTTTGCCCCACTACACTATAAAATAGCATTAAATACACCATTATACCAAAAAAATGGGATAGGTTTCACCAGGGAGAGACATGTACTTCCTATTGTTTTCGTATATATACGCGAATGTTATTCATTTTTGTAATTATTTAACGGATTTTATCGCGTTTATTTAGATTTCCTTAGACAGACATCGTAGACAGATACCGTCATGAACGAATATGTCAAAATCCTTATGCTGTCCTGTTATACAAATAAATGTAAAATTACGTTTGAGTTATAAATGATAAATGGATGGGAATATACATAGTATATATAAATAAATTAAATATTATAATAAATAAATATATACATCATATTGTCTCTTTTTTATGAAACACTTTGAAGAGTCTGCCCTCCAAACTGCACATATAATACCAAGATTCTACAAGCGATACGTCGATGATACATTTACGATATTACCAAAGGATAAAGTACTTATATTTTAGAACCATCTAAATTATATTAACTCTAAAATACAGTTTACGATGTAGTTAGAAACCAGCAATTCATTGGCTTTCTTGGATGTTTTGGTAATCCGCAATCCAAGTAACACTCTAGGTCATGTAATGTATAGGAAACCGACCCATACAGACAGGTATTTGAATGGTGGTTCACACAACCATCCAATACAACTAAGTACTGTTGGAAAGTCCTTGGTTCAAATAGCTCGAGGTATTTGTGACGAAAAACACCTGGATGCCGGACTTCGGCATGTCAAACAAGTACTGATTAATATTAAGCTTCAAATGTCACGTCTACATCTCAAAAATAGAGTGAAACCGGCCACAGTTGAGCGAATACAGAATAAACTGAAAACCCCGAGGAAGACGTATTCGTCTACGACTCCAACAATAGCATCCACAATCGACGTTGACCGGCCTAGGGAAAAAGTGTTTGTTGAGTATGACCTTTGTATTGTCCAAGTTCATCCTAAGGCTAATACGTCGGGAGGATTCATTTAGGCTGTACAACGTTTCCTGCAGCTCTCCAACGATTCATCCAACACAACGGTATCGTCAGTGAAACGAAGATGTGAGAGATACTCACCGTTAATATTTATGCCGCGTTCCGTCCAGCCTAAAGTCTTAAAGACGTCCTCCAAAGTATTTTTGAACAGCTTCAGGGAAATGACGTTCTCCTGTCGCACTCCTCGATGGATTGGCCGTGCTTGACCTACCGGAATCAGACCGGAAATAAAAGCAAGGTTAGACAATGCTCTCAGTACCTCGAAGTATCACTAATCATCCTAAAATCGCTGTAAGCCTTCCAGAACAGCCAACGTGTCAACAGTGTCATACCCATTTTCACAGTCTATAAAGGCAAGGCACAGTGGCTGATTGTACTCATGTGTCTTTTGTACAACTTGCCTTATGGTGAAAATGTGGTCCATGGTGCTAAATCCTCTGCAAAACCCAGCCTGTCCCGGTGGCTGGAACTCGTCGAGCTTTGTGTTGAGACGATTCGTCAGGACTCTTGAGAACAACTTGCAAATATGGTCATGAAGATAATTTGGTCTGTAATTTTGAAGAAATAATTTGTCACCCTTCTTAAAAAATAGAACAACGTCACTTCCAAGCCATGCTTTGGGAGGTACGCCCCGCTGAGGGGCAAAATTAAACATCTTTTTTAACTCGTAACACAGGTTCGCCTCCTGCCCTAAGAAGCTCGACTGTAATTCCGTCCTACCTCGGAGCCTTTCCCCCTTTAAACTGCGTAAGAGCTAATCTAACTCACCCAATCTCATCTCACCCAACGTCCACTGACGTCCGGAAGATCACCTGAGAAATGTCGTGTCAGGCTTGCACGTGATTCGTTGTTCAGGGTATCGGGATAAGGAGTGTGTGGCGTTTATAACTAGCTATAGAAAGCTTCGATCTACGGCTTAGAAAAAACGGTAACCCCAGAATCATTCCTAACCTTTGTCAGATGACATCTTCCAAGCTTCTCCACAAAAACCTTCGATTTTTTCTTTCTGCTCAATCGCTTCAATAACCCGTTGCGTATTTGAGCAGCGAAGGTCGTGGCATATTAGTTTGCGGATTTGCTTAGAGAAGGCTTGACATCTGCAGACGTGTCGTCTTCGTGTGTTCTGCATTTCCTCATAAGTCCAAACGTCTCATCCGTGTGTTTAGTGTATACTTGTATCACTTTGAGGCTGTACCTCTTAGTGAGTTTAAGTACGAGATACGCCACCCTACTCAACACACTCATTCACGAAGAATCCCACGCCGCCTTGTGATAGAGAGTCTCCTTCCTTGAAGTGGAATAGGTGACCCAATGGCAGAGTTATAGTGTCTTCACCTTGTCTTCGGATTTCACATAACCCCAGAATGTGCTATCGATTTTTCCCAGTTAAAACTCCAGCTCAACTAAGTGGTTATCTAGTCGAAGCGTTCGTCCGTTATACGTAACGAGGTCAAATCGGTGGTAACGTGGCCGCTATCGTGGCCAGGACTAATGGAACTACCGGGAACTAGGGGTCGAAATCTGCTGTTGTCGTCCACAAAATTAATCTTATATACATACAATTAAAAGCCATTCCATCCATTGTGAAAATAATGTTAAACTCTGTAAATGTATGTCTCATATCACTATCTGTACCTGATGTATGTTGAAGCAGGTGACCTGTCCTCACTCTCAGCGAGACAGCCACGGATGGTTACTGTGAGACAGAGCCTTCGCAGTAAATTGGCTCGTATTATTGGAGTAGTTGAGCTCCTATTATCGGCCTTATGTAAGTTATTGGCCGTTGTAAGTTATTATCTCCTTATATATAACATAACGTCCTCAAAAACTTTGATTGCATGAACCGCATTAAATCTCTGTGTATTTTCATGTGTTTTCACCAATCCCGAGATAGGTTTTAGTGGAATTCGTTAAGTTACCAATTTACTCATGTGCGAAACCTGGTCGGATCGCTAGTATAGTATAACTAATAGTTCTTTATATATATATTCTATAATAGTAGTTCTTTATAATCGCTCTTTGGTGAGAGGTAGCGCCATGCTGAATAGGAAAAGATAGTGCCATGAATTTTGCATGACACTAGATCCTCCTATTCCACGGAATTGGGCCGGCACGACCGGGGAGGTACCTCTCGCTCACTTGATACCGTCGTAAAGCCACACGTACGGTGCCGTGTTTCGTAAGGTTTGTGAGTACTGAGACTGCTCATCAGTATCCTCGTACTATAAAAAAATAATATAACGGAGTCTTCACTAAGTAGGAAATGCAGACGCAATGGTGGGTTTCACCCAGTGGTATAGTACAGATGAACCTGCGACCTCCGCCTGCGCCCCAGTACAAATGTAACTTTGCCCTCAAACGTACTGCTACGGTTAAAATATCTCTCACAAGTTTCATGACTCATCTCTATCTCATTCGCATTAATTATGAAGAAACCAAATTGTCTACGTCGTAGCTTTTGAAGTTTACTCTTTATGAACTTTTACAATTATGAGTTTTAACAAGTTTTGAATAGAAATCCTTAATTTTAGCAAAAAAAAAACAATTGTCGCATAGCATAGGGGGACAAAAGAGAAATCGAAGGCTTCTCACGACTACCGACGCCCATAGGCATCTGCATAATTGTTCTCATGTAGATGCGTTACACTCCTTTCCTCCTCCCCTACAATGGACCATCGGCTAATCTGAGACAGCACAAAACACGAAAACATAGCATTCACTTAACTACAGTGACATATGAGCGAGAGGTATCTTCCCGTTCGTGTCGGTCCAATTCAGTTTTAATGCAAGACGGAATTACACCTTACTGATAAAATAGATCTTACTGAATAATAAAAATATATAATTTTAATGTTAAAATATTTTCATCAGACCCTGAAAACCTCATTTTCAGCTATTCATTGGGTGGAACTCTTTGCCCACCAAGCCATATTCAAATGTTTGGAAAGAGAAAGATAGCAGGGGGTGTTTCGCTACATTTTATTTAAAAGAGTGTGTATGTGCTTGTGTACGTACACGCATTAGAAGGTGTACTTCTTTGGCGTAACTAGAGGAAAATCTTTTTACAAGTTTTATCTTTAGCCTTATTCTACGTTAGTAGAAAAAATGATACTAACAGTAGAAAAAAATTTTGTGTATTGAAAGTTTTAATATACAGCACTTCAAAAATACTCAAATGTTGAGTATAGCTATTGGAGTTAATCGTTTTCGTGACGGTGTGCGCGCGCACAGTAAACATTTACTCTCAATGTTTTTCCCTAACGCAACAAAAGAAGCATAACTTAAAAAATATACAATTATTTTCTTTTTCGCCGATAAAGTCACGTACTTATCAAACCGCCCTAGTGAGGGCCGCAGTATGGAATAAATATGAGTGATACTAACGTTTTCCCGCGCACTCACTTCTGAATCATGTTCGTTTTTAGGGAATATATCACAGAAGAGAAAAAAAAGTCGCGTTTCTAAAGGAAAATACACAGGTATCTTAAATAATACTTTAATCCAAAAGCACAAACGAGTGAGGTCTCGAATTTGAGGGTTGAACTAAAAAATAATATTTTCACTTTTCAATATCGAATGACATTTCCGAATCTTAAATTTGATGATGTTACATACCCTTGGAAAGCACGTTAAGCCTGACCTGGACTTCATTTCTCTCGCATCGGACTGCCTTCTTATCAGAATAGGTATCAGATCAGATGAATAAGAGAACAGTAGACATGCAGGAGTAAACGATTCGATTTCAATACAGAATGACATTTTTTGTAACATTATGGGGCAAATCTTTTCACGAATACTAGTGCCCATATATATCGACGTTATTGGCATCCAGATGCGTTGCCCTCCTGTTCTCCTGCCCTCCAATGAGCCACATCTCTCACTTAGTAGTCAAACGACTGCTATACAGCACAGCTATTTGTTTAAAACATTGTGTGATTCCCACTTTTAATGACCGACGTACACTTTTATTGTTCTCTTACGTGGGGTAGTTTGTTTGTACTGAAACAACGTCGAATACTGTCTGTTTATCCTCGCGTTAATAGTCCCTCTTTGTATTGAGGTTGTCCCCCCCCCCCCCAACCTCAATACAACGTCATAACTCATCGTCTTATATGTACGGCAGGCCATCTTCAAATACAGAGCTGTTTTGTTTTGTAGCCGGCGAACAATTGGCCGGATTGTATTTTTTTTTTTTTTGTTGATGCGGGGAAACCCATTTACGCGCCTTCACTAGCTCTGGGTGGGGTCCCATGGTGTGTGGAGCTCGCGGCACATTATAGTACCGAATATCCACATAAACAACCGCGAGTGCCATCAGTGCCGCCTTGCGTGACATGCCCCGGATCAACAAATCATGAGGGCACCTCGACGGCTAGTCAGCTCTAAGGGGCAGACTCCATTTCCACAGATGGGGTTGTCCCGCACTAAAGGACAACCCCACCACCTTTGGGCAGTGCAATGGGGTGATGTTTCCATCCTCGCCCCTTGCCCCGTGTGCGATTGCGCCTCCTGCTGTTGCTCTTTTGTCCACTCTTCATATCAAAGGGGTACAAAGAGCATCTCTCTCGGTTCAATTGGCTTCGCCTGGGTTCACCCAGGTGATGGGGTTAAACCATGGTAGGGAGCCGAATTGTCATTGTGAAACGTTCTTCAATGTGGCGGCTGACGTTTAGCCTTATTCAATTTCTTGATTTTAGGCAGTGATCGTCGGTCGGTCGGATAGCTCCTTTTCGAACACCTCCACACTATCTAGCGGAATTTTACTTAGCCGTATGCAATCCGGCGAATCGTTGGCCCGCCACAAAACGAAACAGCCATCTTTTTGAAAATAGCTAGCCGTAATGAAATACGGCGATTTAACCAATCCGGCTGCGACACATATGTAGGACGGATTTGTTTAAGTAAGAGATAGTGCCATGCTGCAATCCAGTTACATTGAGCCGGCACGACTGTGGGGTACCTCTCGCTCACATGACATTGCTGTAAAGTTTATGAGTAGCCGGTGGCTCATTGGAAGGTAAGAGGAAAAGAGGACAGCGCATCTGTATAGCACTTTTTCAGACTTTCGCCCCTTATAATACCCGCACTGGAACTGGCGTGAAGGTAGGTTGTTGTGAGCGGGAGATCCGGTAGTCGGTGACATCCGCACGATTTTGCGGGTGATTTTCCCTCTTCCCCCTATCCCCCTAATTTGGTTCACCGGATTCTTGAGAGCCGTACGAAACGCGGCGACATAGTTAAATTTCCACGCGCATAAGAGTAAGAGGTAACCTTTGGTCCGGACGAGGTCCACTGCTGGACATAGGCCTCCCTCATAGAGCGACACAGGTCACAGTCACGAGCCACTTGCAACCAGCGGCTCCCCGCCACCTCGACCAACCAGACCACCGAGGAGGAGGCCGCCCAACACTCCGTCTTCCGGTGCGGGGCCGCCACTCGAGAATCTTTCTTGACACTTCAGCTTGCTGATTCTCTGAACTATCCCAGTTGCACTAGTTCTCTTGCGGATTTCCGAATTTAAAATATCGGAATAAGATGTAGAAATATTCATAAAAATGGTCGAACCGTTTCGGAGGAGTTTCACCACAAATATCACTACACGATATATATACATATATACTACATAAACATATATACTACATAAACATATATACTACACAAACATATATATTACACAAACATATATACTACATAAACATATATACCACATAAACATATATACTACATAAACATATATACTACATAAACATATATACTACACAAACGTATATACTACATAAACATATATACTACACAAACATATATACTACATAAACATATATACCACATAAACATATACACTACATAAACATATATACTACATAAACATATATACTACACAAACATATATACTACATAAACATATATACCACATAAACATATATACAACATAAACATATATACTACATAAACATATATACTACACAAACATATATACTACATAAACATATATACTACATAAACATATATACTACATAAACATTTATACTACACAAACATATATACTACATAAACATATATACTACATAAAGATATAACTACATAAACATATATACTACATGAACATATATACTACATAAACATATATACTACACAAACATATATACTACATAAACATATATACTACACAAACATATATACTACATAAACATATATACTACGCAAACATATATACTACATAAACATATATACTACATAAACAACAAAATAATTAAACTTATATACATACTAGTGCCCCGTGACTTCACGCGCGTAACTCTTTTTGGTTGTAACGTCATGATATATAATAGGTATATATATATATGCTTCCTATATCCTTCCTCAATAAATGGTCTATCTATCACTGAAATTTTAGGAAGAGGTAGCGCCATGCTGCGTTAGAGGACGTAGTGCCATGCTCGGTGCATGACACTACATCCTCCTGTTAACGGAATGGGGGCGGCACGACCGGGGAGGTACCTCTCGCTCACATAATAAAGTTACATCTTCAGTGTCGTGTTTTGTGCATTTTGTGCGGCTTGTGAGTAGCCGGTGGCCCATTGGGGTGGGAAGGGGTAACGCATCCACATAGTAATTATGTGGATGTCCATGGGCGTCGGTGGTCCTAAAAAAGGCTCCGATTACTCGTGCGCTCCTCTATTCTTTAAAAAACTTAAAGATTTTTTCAAATCGGACCACTAGTTCCTGAGAGTAGCGCGTTCAAACAAACAAACAGAAAACTCTTTAACTTTATGAAATCAAGTATAGATAAGTAAGAATACCTTCCTTAATACTGAAACATTTCCGGTGGCCCATGAAGGCGTCTGCTGATCCCCCCCCCCCCTCTTTCCTTCTGCACATTAAAGTCAAGAAGACAGGCAAAGGCTTCTCCCATAAAAGCACTATTCACGTCTGCATAATGCGGATGTTTATGGGTATCTGTAGGTATCACAAAAATCCGACTGCTCGTTTGACCCCATAAAATTTAAAAAATACATGAGTATCATATATAGTACTAGTTTCTAAATATCTTATGAAGGGCTAGTGATATGACGTCGTGAGCCCGCAGTTACGTCGGCGAAGGTTTTTTATGAAGACCTTCTAGGCTTTATTATTAGGGACTCGTTTTATGGGGGTTCAGTGGAAGTATGAAAATATGTTTCCGCCGTGTGCGAGCGCGGTATTGACTCGTCTCACACAATGGTAGCTGGTATTAACAGTTTCTATTGTGTCGAAGCTTTATTTCTCTTATATTTTGTAAGGAGAGCTTTTATTTGTAATGAACTGTAGTTTTATGGAAAAAGATTTGACAAGTTTTTTTTTACTTAGGCGCGTAAAAAAAAATCTCTGATAAAGCCATCAGAGATTTCTACGCGGCATAAACAAATCGCCATTACACTCCAGTGTGCCACCAGAAACAAGCAAACTCCACGAAAATCAACAGAAGAGCCGTCACTGTGCAACTTCTACGTAGTAATGGCACTACTTACCTAAACCCACTACTATAAGCCACTATATTATAAAGCTGAAGAGTTTGTCTGCCTGTTTGGACGCGCTCAGCTCAGGAATTAGAGGTCGGATTTGAAAAAATATTTCGGTATTAGATAGCTTATTTATCAAAAAAGGATATATTATTATGTTCTACTAGTAATCCACCCTGGCTTTGCTCATGAATAATGGTGACCGGATTGTTTTCTTATCAGATCATACACTAGAACCATCCTACGGAATTGTTCTCTCCACTGGTAAAATCCCACTTCATCATCATCATTATCACCCTTATTGGTTCACTGCTGGACGCAGGCCTCTTTCGATGTACGCCATGACGGCCGATCTCTTGCTACTCGCATCCATCCCGGACCAACTACTGCAAGGAGATCGTCTTCCCACCTGGTGAACGATCAACCAACTCTTCGTTTTCCTAAACGCGGCCTCCACTCCTGAACTTTACTGGCCCATCTGCTATCTGATTTTCTGAGTGTGTAACCAGCCCATTGCCACTACAGTGAGCTTATTCTTCGCGTGATGTTAGAAACTTTAGTTCTCTGCCTTATGATTCGTTGCGAATTCTATCGGACAAAGAAACACCCAACATAGCACGTTGATTGGCCCGTTGAGCTACCCCAAACTTGCAGACGAGTCCTAAATTAAGATTCAATGTTTCGACCCCGTAGGTCATCACGGGGAGAACGCTTTATTTGAAGACACAAGAACTATTTTGTAAGAATCGACATCTACAATTAGACAGCTTTTGGGGACGTTTTTTATCATGTCTATAGATATCATCAATCTAAGTGGAGTACGCTTGTGATGCGGGTGAAAGCACGAGGCTCTGTTAGTCTGTTATAAGCCGCTATCTGAAGTAGAGTAGCGTGGAGAAGTCCAGTTACCGGAATTGAATTTAATAAATGGTCGAGCTCGGACTGCGAGTGAACTGGTCGGTGAGACACGGAGACGGAAGTGTGGGGTCGGCGTGGACTTAACCGAATGCAGGGCATCCAGCCGCTGCGATCACGACTTTAAAATAAAAAATGAGGTGATTTAATCACTTACTAACGACATCATCTATGTTTCTATAGATCAATATAAAGAAAACCATTTTTATTTTATTACTATAATTAACATTAATATGTTAAAAACAAAATACATAAACCGTGTCTAGGGCCACGCTACGACATGGGGTTTGTGAACAATGACTACGCGTTGTCCAGCGTCCGTCGGCGCAGCTGTACCCTAATGTTACTACTTAGACCACAGAGGCCCGCGTACAGTATTTCATTATACATCGCCTATCTCTTTTTTACATAAACGATTTATTCACATTGGTATATAATATCAAAAATATTGCTTTACACTAACAACTGATAGTATTTTTACGGACCAATCACCATTCCCGACCGCCGTTGCTTCTAATTGAAAGAAAAATAGGAAGAGTATGAAATGTTTTTTTTATGAGATAGGGTGCAGACGAGCATGTAGGTAGTGACTGCCGCCGCTCATAGACATCTGTAAGACTAGGCGTCTTACAGACGCGTTGCCGCCCTTTAAGGAATAGGTGCACTTTTCTTGAAGACCTCTAACCCGTACAAATGTTTCCTGTTTCTCTCCCCAATCTAATTGGAGTCTGTGCAGGATTGTAATGACATCTATATTCAAAAAAGTGAGGGCAGCCAAGTGAAGACTGACCACAATATGTTATGTCTAGGTCATTCACATTTGCCGCCTTCGACTGAATAATCACAAAGAGTTGACAGGACCGGTTTCAAACTTAAGAGCTTACATCTGAAATTGCTGTGTGTTTTGTAATTTGTTGTTCTATCTCTTTCTTACAAAGCTTGTATCAGAGAGAATACCTCAGTAGCAATATGTAGCTGTACTATATAAAGCAATGAAATAAGCTTTACATAAAATAATAACGAAATTCCCTTGCTTTGTTGTAATTTACGACATGCCGTTTATAAAGGTCATGCAGAGACGTTCTCCTCTTTCTACCTGGATGGACTACCAGGATCTCTAAAACTGCACGTAACGTTACAGCAGCAAAACATACAACTCCGGTCCTGCCAGACCTATTCAGAAAGGTATCAATGGCCTCCTCAAATACCATGATTCTTATTTCAAAACCATATTAGATATACAATGGTGATGGTGATGGTGATGGTGAAATCGTTAATTCTGTGACGGGGCTGATAAGTATTATTAGTAGTCCACTTACGTGTCAAAATATTGACGTAATGTGACGCGTGACGTCTGCCCAAGCCGCCTAACGAGACAGGGCGGACGTCCAATCCGTCCAAAACTGCTCAGAGCAACTTTTTATTCTCTTTCCTTCCAAATTTCTCATGCAAATAATTTTGCTTTCTTTATATTGTTTTCTCAACAACAAATGAATATTGAAAAGTCTCATTAAGATGAGTGTTTTAAAGAAAGAAAGTCAGACTTTTTTAAGAAATGAGAAAATGAAGAAGGTCAGCAGCTGTGCATTTTCACTCAACAAATAAGTAATGTCTAGTATAGTAACGCCCTTCAGAGTACATAAATAATTGTGATCTGAAACATCCTCACCTCACTGACTGGCTAAAAGTAATACTAATATTACATATGCGAAAGTTTCTATGTGTTATTATTTCACGGCCCAAATACACTATATACAAGGGTACCGTTTACGGTATGAAATCGTGTGTATACACCACTGAATGTCGCGTTGAATACACTGCACCTATAATGTAGCGCCACCGATATATTATATGTATATATTATCACAAAAGTATAACCAGATCATCCGATGATGAATATTGAGATTGTTGTAAATATTGATGATAGCCATCAATATTTACAACAACTGGCACGTATTGTTCGGATTAAGTCGAACGTTCAAAAGAGAGGACAAGACGAAGACGAGGATTCCATTCGATTCACCTGTATTTGTGTGAATGTCTAGGTGGAGTCCATGCTCCACCTTACATAATTGAATAAAAAGTAACAACCAAGTGCGAGTGGGACTCGCGCACGAACATTCTATCTCATTATCGTTACATGCTTATGTTGTTATTAATCTATAAAAAAACAACAAAGAACACGTTCGTCGTATGGCAGCCCTCTTAAATTACCAACTTATACTCTTTTCTCTTCTTTTTTTTTTGTTGTTATAGCGCCAACAGAAAGACGAGTACATCAGCTGTGAAAATTTAATCAGTCTGGCTATCGTGAGAAGTGAGACATGCCTGACGGACCGTCGGACAGTTGAGTGCAAGCAGTAGGGTACAAACGAAATTTCCGTACGTGATATGCGAGTATAACAACATGAAGATATACAACTTGAACTTATATTAACGGGCATACGCACTCATTATGAATGAAATAGTTTTCTCCTTATATACGTATTTTTCTTTCATCTGCATTGTCTCCCATGTTTCTCCAGGAGCTTCCAGAGACAAACGGACATATAAGCAACAAAGTGATGTTATAGGTGTTCCATTTTTCTATTTGGGGTACAGAACCCTAAACACATGTAATAAAGAGGAAATGGCAATCAGGGTCAAAGGAACTTCCTACCAAGATATTCAGTTCTTTACACGGTTTATGGATGTTTACAGTCAAGCTCGTGTCCCCCACGCTTCGCAAACATGTTTATTTACTCTGGCGCTTTACGAAATTTAGTTATGACAGTAAGCGGAAAAATATTATTTGGGTTTAGGGGCCGACGTGGAATAGGGCTATAGCGTCGAGACAAATATATAAGGTAACTTGAATAAATATTATTTATTCAAGTTACTTTTTACACTATTCTGATCACTGATCAAGAACTGGAACTGGAATAATTCTTTCACTTGTTTATCAGGACTTTGTTCCATCATTTGTTATTTCAGATTATAATCTGGATACGTGATCTTTGTGTTATTGGCGGTTCGAGTCGAATACCGTCAGTCATCTTGGTGACAATATACTCAGCATTAGACAAACATGCCTAACGGTGATTTTTGTGATAGATATAAAAGACAGGAGTATCTGGCTATATAGCTCGTGAACTCCTGTTAGCAGGTACTTGGTATTCAGCCACGATTTTAATTATTAATTATTTTCAACGGTGCGGTTCAAATATATCGCCAGTGACACACCAGAGTAGGCCTAAGTCTTTCATGTTGGACCATTTCATATATAACCCTCGCAGCCTACTACTACAGTACACAGCTACCGGTACCTACTCAACACCGTCTTCATAAATGCGACCCTGTCTCTTATCTTAGGTAATTTAAGTTAATAAAACGAGGAAATAGTATAATTGGTATAATATTCGACTTACAATAAATTTGTATCAGGAAGTGACAATACGTACCATCGACTACAATTTTTTGAAGCAATACAATACAATTGCACACTTTTGACTATATTGAGCTCATTACTCCACCTCCCGGGTTCACTTTATGGCGTTTTTTAAGTGTAAGAAGCTCTAATTTATGTATTTACTTGTGTATTTAAAATTAAAATATCCCACTAATACTAGCGATCCTTACCAGGTTCACCCGTGAACGACAGGGGTTGTATTATAAACTGAAACCCTTCTCTGTACTCGCTCTATTCATGGGTCAAATTCCGTTCAGTAGATATTGAGAAAATCCATCGTATATAGACAGACAGCTTTTATGAGCTTTTTATAGATTATAAATATGAAAGTTTATTAATCTTTCACGTGAATACTACGGATTTGCATGAAATTTAGTGTAAATATACATTCTGGTACGGCCTCCTAGTCGGTGGAATAACGACTTGGTTATGGTGGCGGGGAGCCGCTGTATGCGAGAGGCTCATACAGTGATATATGACGCTGGTGATTATGATGGTATTATGATGATGTTCATGATGGTGATGATGATCATGATGTTGATGATGATCATGATGGTGATGATGTTCATGATGGTGATGATGATCATGATGGTGATGATGATCATGATGGTGATGATGATCATGATGGTGATGATGATCATGATGGTGATGATGATCATGATGGTGATGATGATCATGATGGTGACGATGATCATTATGGTGATGATGATCATGATGGTGATGATGTTCATGATGGTGACGATGATCATGATGGTGACGATGATCATGATGGTGATGATGATCATGATGGTGATGATGATCATGATGGTGATGAACATGATGGTGATGATGATCATTATGGTGATGATGATCATGATGATGATCATGATGGTGATGATGATCATGATGGTGATGATGATCGTGATGGTGATGATGATCATGATG
>JAFELO010000564.1:4319-28724 GCA_017140195.1 Eumaeus atala | reverse complement strand
GGTGATGATGATCATGATGGTGACGATGATCATGATGGTGATGATGATCATGATGGTGATGATGACGATGATACACTATACTCTGGTGTAACATGGCGTCACTTCTCAATCTAGAACAATGATTGGTTAAATTGAGATTCAATTTCATAATAACCGCAGGTGGTACAGCCATTGCTGCTTTCCTCTCAAAGACATAGTAGTAGCGTAAAGTGTTAGCTATGCCGTCGCGTTTTGTGTTGTTTTATTGAGCCCATAAATTCAATTTTATAATCATTTTCGCTACTAAATTTCTGCGGATGTTTATGAGCATCTGTAGCCTCCAAAATGCTTCGACTTTTATTCGCTCTATGTTACAAATAATCACCGTACAATCTATTCTATTTAATTGTTGATATGCCACTTGTATGATCGTCTAACAAAACAATGTCCTTACAGCGGCAATGAAAGGTAAGGGTCAAAATCATTTACAACCCTGGTACACATCTTCAGAGGACATATTGAAGTTGTCTTACAAGTTGGAACATGTGTCGGGACCCTTATCTATCTTGTGTATCTACATTATATGGCAAAATACACATACAGTTAAGCGTCGACAACGTAATGTAGTGAATGGCAAAATGTAAATGCCGTAACTGCATTGCAGCTGGAGCATGAGGGAATGGCCAGGGTTTCCTCCTTTGATCTAATGGCGTAACGTGATGGCAATACTAGCTCGTAAGGTTAATACGCCTCCAGACGGGCCCTATTATATTATTGCGATTTGATTCATAATGAGCCTAGGTTAGCTTCCAATTGTCATTAGGAGGTAGTACTATGCACGGTGCATGACACTACATCCTCCTATGCAACTGAATTGGGCTGGTACGACGACAGGAGAGGTACCTCTCGCTCACTTAATAGCGCCGTAAAGTGACAGCGTCGCTGTCGCGTTTCATGCAGTTTGTGAGTAGCCGGTGGCCTATTGCGGGTGGGGAAGTGAAAAGGAGGACAATGCTCCGATTGCTCGTTTGTATACCTATATAGGGGAACAAACAAACGAAAAAGAAATAAAAAAAATTTGGCGATTTATCTTTCTCATCATCATCAAAGAGCAAGGCTTGTCCTCTTGTCAATGCAGCTCTTAAGACCTTAAGAAAGTTGTCTCTTAAGACCTTAAGACCTAATGTGACGTAATATCCTTAAGGGCAAATATATTCTAAATCGAAACATGCGCAAGAGACATGCGTTAAAGCGTTTTATGTTATGCTGGTGTTACATTCGAATGCTAGATCGCTTTTCACGCAATTTCACTACATTTTTTACGCGAAAACCTCTCATGAGAAAACAATACTATCTACAGGAACGAAAAAGTATGACGTCAGCATAACGTTACGAGTCACAGTAATGTTCCGAATGGGTGGAGCCTACCAACGAGTTTCACTTTACCGGACGTAGCGTTTAAATATCAATTAGACAACCGTTACCACGTCAAAGTACATCGTCCCTAAACAGACTTGCAGACAACAAGGTTTTTCTTATCGCGCGATTTAAATCGATTCTTAAGAAGAAAACTACAAGAAGGAAGCTACGGTGCCCCGAATCGTGAAGTTTGTAAGTAGCCATTTCTGTAGAAGGTAATCCTATGCTGCAGTTGTAGCCGAATTCCAGCTACCTATCTGCTCGTTTGCCCTCCATCTCATAAAAAAAAATTGAGCCGGCACTACCTGGGCAGTACCTTTCGCTCACATAACACCGACGCAAAGTGACACCGACACGCGAACGGTTTGTGAGTATGTAACATAAGGGCATCCGTAGATATCAAAAGGAACCGATTTTTCGTTTGCCACTATAATATAGAAAAGATAATTTCATGTAAACTAGCTGTACATGGTACGGGAACCATATAAAATTATTTATTCAAGTGAATATACAAAGGGATAAATATTCCATTTTATAAAGTTGTATGAGTTTCTGTCGCCGCGAACCGTCACACGTAGTACGACAGTCAATTTTGCAATGTCAGACAGGACAGCGTATCTCAAGTCAGCTGCTAGAAATAGAAGATTGTTACTAATAATTTTAACATAACTTAACTGTCGTAAAGATTAGATCAAACCCGAGCAAGTTACCATAAACAACAGTTACAATTTAAACTCGGTTTAAACTTTTGTAATTAATGTATACGCAACACAGCTTTTAAGTTCCCTCGTAAGCTCAATTAAGTCTTACAACTTACACGGAACATCGCCATCTCCACCGAGATACGAACTTGACACTTTGATACATTTTAGGGTGATATTTGCGGCTTTTTCATCAGAGCTTTTAGTTAGAAATTAGCCTTCTTTAATGACATGAGAAGATACAAAACGTATATACAGGTCTTCTATTGGTCAGGAACATATTTCAAAGTAAAACTTTCAGCGATCGAAATTCGATCTCAATTATAAAAAATTAATGATGACGGCTGGGTCAGTTGGTAACGAGGCGGTTAGTCCGCGTGTTACGCCAGAGGTCGCGGGTTATAATCCTGCCTAGGTTATGGATGTTTATACTTGTATTATATATATTTACATACTAAAAGTCTTAAACATATACAATTTATTAAAACTATGACAATGTTAAATATATTTCCGTTGTCTAGGACCTGTAACACAAGTCCTTGCGGTACTTACCACAGGACTAGGCCAACGTGGAGTAATAAGTCCACAGATATTATTATTATTATTAAAACCTTTTCGTGAAAATCCAATTCAATATCAAATTAATGTTTGATAGTTGACACTTCATTGTAAAACGTGTTTGACATAAGCTAATCCATTTGTTTGTTCCGTAGTGTGGGTACGGTTTTATTTAATAAAAATAATGAAACCTAATGCGTATGACTTTAAAATCTATATATAGCCTTCTGCACATAATTTCCATACTTAGGTCGATCTAAAAGTCCGCGGCCTAACCTACATGAAGCTATGACATCTTTTTAAATCTACCGTCATTTGTTAGTATGTGTCACATTGATTTATTGTGCGGAGTTTCATTCCGATACTGCACAATATAAATTTTCTGTGATTATTTGTTTGAAGCAATCTGACGCAATTTCCAATAATGGAGAAAATTGAACACCGTGCAGTCATTAAGTACCTCAATAATAAAGGCCTATCACCAAAAGACATCCATCGAGATATGGTGAGCACTTTGGGGGAGTCTGCTCCATCGTATTCCAGTGTCAAGAAGTGGGTAGCTGAGTTTAAGCGCGGTCGTGAGAGCATTAAAGATGATCCTAGGAGTGGAAGGCCTACATCCTCTACCACGAAAGAACACATCGATAAAATTTGTGATCTCGTACTGGATGACCGACGTTTGACCATCGGTAAGATAGCTGAGATAACATACATTAGTTATGGCCGGGTGCAACACATAATAACGGAAGAATTAGAGTTCCAAAAGGTTTCTGCTCGCTGGGTCTCGAGGTTGCTTTCAGCTGAACAAAAACGAGTTCGATACACAATTTCGCGAGATTGTTTGGAACTTCTTGAGACTGATCCCGAGGACTTTTTGTATAGATTTGTTACCATGGATGAAAGCTGGGTTCACCACCATACTCATGAATCAAAGCAACAATCTGAACAGTGGAAAAGACCAGACTCTCCTACACCGAAAAAGGCTAAGGTCGTTTTGTCGACTAACAAAGTCATGGCTTCTGTTTTTAGAAATGCGAAGGGCATTATTTTTGTAGATTATTTACCGAAAGGTCAAACTATAAATTCTAGTTATTATTGTAACCTTTTACGAAGACTCCGGGAAGAAATAAAAGAAAAAAGGCCGGGAATGTTGCGTAAGAAATTTTGTTTCATCAAGACAATGATACAATGTCTGTAATCCATGATTGTGGCTACGAATTGCTGCCCCACCCACCTTATTCGCCGGAATTAGTCCCCTCGGATTATCATTTATTTCCAAATTTAAAAAAACATTTGGGTGGCTCGAAATTTTCGACCAAAGGTAAGGTGATAGTCGCAGTAAACGATTATTTCGCCGACCTTCCGGAATCTTTTTTTTTTCGATGGGATAAACAAGTTGCAGGTCAGGTGGAAGAAGTGTGTTGAACTAGATGGAGACTATGTCGAAAAATGAAAATAAATTTAAATCCACTTTTCTTTCATTTTCTTGGTCGGGCTTAGAACTTACTTAGACTTAGATCCACCCTCGTAATAATAATGTTGAACTGTATCAAATTTCTGATTCCTCTTTTTTTTTCTTCAAGTATTGATATATAGATAATCTATACCAATATAATAAAACTAAATAGAATTTATGTTTGTTTATTAGAACGCTATTTATTAGACTCGTGTTATTGACGCAACAGTACTTAGATGTTTCCTTGTAAATTGGATGAATTTTAATTACTTAAAACATCATTAGCGTTCCGTTGTTGAGGTGGGACGTAATAACAGCTGTGGGACCGTAATTACCGCATATCTGTCATACTGCCGCTTTGTTAGTAGAGTTCAGTCGTCTAGTACTGGGTGTTATTCCTGAGCTGGATAAAGGATTGGTATTGTTCTTGTCCAATAACTCAGTGATGTTTGTACCGTATACATGCTGCCTTTAGGTGCTTTGATTACGATAAAAAAATGTGACCAGATGGCCCGGGATATGACGTTGACAAATGCTGTGAAAGGTGAAGGCTATTAACAGCGAGGCTATTTATAAACCGGTGGGATTGGATGGAAGTTGTACATGGGAGGTCGCTTATCACATTCCTCATTTTTCCGTGGCGCAGACGATTGATCTGCGCACAAGGAGTTCCTGCTAATGGGTATAGCTGGTTTAAGATGTCAGCTTTGGTCATCCAGCCATAACTTTGTTAACTTTGTAGAACGCTACGTTGAATGACACATTGAAGTAACGCACGTACATGAAAATAATGCGGATGTCTATGGGCATCATTAGTTGTGTCGAGGCTCCTATTGTCCTCCTACATAAAAAACGACAAAGTGCTTTACCGGTACGGACCGGTGCCTCGCAGCTATAAAACTAATCAACAGACTCCAACTCCAAAGACTAGCGAAGAATAGACACCGACGATGTATCGCCTTTCATCACTCCTACCGTCCAATAGTCCTCCGGATACTCTCAAACCTAAAAGAACATTGCTATCACTCTTCATCGTCGTTTCATACGAGTGAGAGGTACTTTCCAAGTGGTATCAGCTAAGTCCGGCTGCAATGCCCACATCTTACATAGTTACATATAATAACCCGACGTGTCCTGCTGCTGGGCAAAAGCTTTTCTGCTCTCTTTCCACACCTCCCTGTCTACTACAGCTACAGGAAAATAAAAATAAATCCATATTCATGTACCTATCTGCCAGGCAAAATAAATGAAATACTCGTGCAGGCAGCCCCTCGCAGTTTTACTCGCGTACTCCATCCCCAAAAGCGCGCCCCAAAAGATGCCTACCTACTTGCTAAACTTCATTGATATCGTTTGTATTCATGTATTAAGTTTACGCGAATGTTACTCATTACTATAAAACTGCTTTTACGGATTTTATCGCGGTTTATTTAATTGTTTAACTAACCAGTCCTGTCACGGATGTACTGTCCACCCGTGACCATGGTTACTGTAAAACTTCTGCAACGTCGGGCTAGTTGAATAAATAAATAAACCACGATAGATTCCGTAAAAGCATTTTTATTGTTCAAGGTCGTAATTTCAGGGATTTCATGATTAATACGTGAGTGATACTTCGCGGTTTCATCCACGTATCCCATTCCTAGGGTCGTAGCGCGATACCCATAGATACGCAGGTTCTACTTTACACTATAATCCCTATTGCCCATGGACACGCTTTCTGTTCTACACTGTTCTACCGTCCATAGACACAGGTTCTACTGACCTGCCTACAACACGCGGGATCTACTGTACTCTTTATATAAGAGGTCGTGCCATGCTGCATTGCGGTGAAATTGGACCGGCACGAGCGGGTAGGTACCTCGCGGTCACTTGATACCGCCGTAAAATGACATCTACGGTGTCGCGTTTCGTGCGGTTTGTGAACAGCTGGTTGTCCATTGGGGGGTAGGGGGGAAGTAAAAGGAGGGCAACGCATCGGCATAGTAACTATGCTGATGTTCATGGGGGTCCGTAGTCGTAGATGAGCTCCGATTGCTGCTTTGTCCCCCTACACTATAAGAAGACCCTACCATGCACATTAATAAGTGGCACTCTAATAATAGAAGTGTGACACAAATAAAGATATACCTAACAGTAGCCACAGACTGAAAATAAATAATAAAAAGCATAAGTCATAAAAGTAGCAATGAATTATTGAGAGTTGTAGCGCTTAATAACGGAAAGAATAAGATATTTTATGACACAACATAAGAACCTTAAATAACATTGAGATGCTAATCAAATTCCATGCCAGTCGGTCTAGTGAAAACTTAAATAAGATAAATAAATACGAGAGAGAGCGTGAGAGGAAGAGACAGATGTGTACAACCACTCGCTGATACTCCTACTGTTTCTTACGAAACATAAATGTCTCACTTTCTATCTTCACCAACTTGAGTCTACCTCTCAACTTCCGTTGGCCACGTTTTCGTAACGCTCTCGTCACGCCTTGACCAGCTTAGTGGAAGCTAAGACACAGTGTGTACAGAAATTTTACTTCCCATGAAAACTCTTACATTTCCGCCAAATTTAAAAAATAAAATCTTCTGCAATATTGAATTTACAATAACGTCACTACAATTTTTTTTTACATTTGATACATAAAGTTATAAAGGAACATTCATAAATGAAAAAAAAAATACTATTTTTTAGTATTTGTTTTTATAGTGGCCACGGGAGTTCATGAGATACAGCCTGGAGACATAAGCGGATAGATGGACAGCGGAGTCTTAGTAATAGGGTTTTACCCTTTGGCTAAGGAACTCTAAAAATAGGTCATGTCGTCATTTGAATACATTGCAAAAATGGCGCCTTTTAAGATAAGCTTAAAATTCAATTAGCTTGGACGCCAGTCTTCACCGACGAGTTTTTCGTAAATAACCTTTTTTCATTTTCCCGTTTACAATGTTTCCGTATCTGTGTGTCGATCGACCACCCGCGGGCCATCAGAGATTACCGACTCGTTGATGTTCACGTGAGACAAATAGGCGTTTGTGTGCGTTAAAATATATACTGTATGGCTTGTCATATTTGTGAGGTAGTAACATGCCGCATTGCAGCCGAATCAGGCTGTCATTACCGAGGAAGGAGGGGACGAGACCACAGGTCAGTGCAACATAGAAACGAATTTTAGGAAGAGTTAATGCCATGCTGCATTATAAGAGGTAGTGCCATGCGTGGTGCATGACACTACGTCTTCCTATGCAACGGAATTGGGCCGACACGAACGGGGAGGTAGGAGGCTCTCGCCCACTTGATACCAGCGTAAAGTGACAGCGTCGCTGTCGCGTTTCGTGTGGTTTATGAGTAGCCGGCTGCCCATTGATGGGATGATAGGAGGTCAAAGCATCTGTGTAACAATCATGCGAATGTCTATGGGCGTCGATGGTCATGGAAGGGATCCGATTCCTCGTTTGACCCCTTGTACTATAAAAAAATAATTATGTGGGTGTACGTGGCTCCTCTGATCACTTCATTTCTTATACTATAAAAAATATGCTGATAAATGACGTTCCGTGATAGTATTCATGGGCGTACCGTGAGTGCGAATATTGCTTTAGCTCTAACATCTGACTGTATGTTTGGTACAGGTACACAGGTCACCTGCGTCCTCGCTCATAGCCGCTAGACAAGCCTGAGTAGAGCCTTACCATCATAAGCAACAGATAACTCAGTGTGATTTCTGTATTGGGCGTCTGTAATTTCTATGCAAGTGAATGTTAATATGATTATTCTATAGAAATTTCAAAAAAAAACACGCAAACGCACACGCGCACGCACGAACACACACACACACACACGCAGACATATAATCGTTATATAATATGTATCATCATAAATCAGTACTATAATCGAATATGATGGATTTTAGGGTCCATACCTCATACCAATGTTATACGCGCGTCAACGTATATTGCATTTCGATTAACCCTACATCCAAATGCATAATCCACATTAAAGAAACCTCCCCGCCAAATGTTTCCCACTTTAAGGGTAATCTTTAACATTGTTTTATTTTTGACCTTATTTTGCTGGTTTCAACAATACTAAATTATATTAATTCTTTAAATATTTTTTTCGTATTAAAGTTGTGGTAATTATTTATTCATATTGATAAGCAATAGTCAATCTAATTCTATTCTTGATCGAATATATGTAAAGTGAATATTGACGACGTTTTAGAGTCACAAAGTTAGCAGGAGTGTCAGTCCTTTAGGAATTAGGTCATTGAAGTTCTCAGAAACTGCGACAACCGATGCGTGAAAGGAATAGCTCGATTTGCTGTTAGAGACTAATATAACAGAAACAATTACTTTATCCAAAAATTGAATATTGAGACACGCTGTCTGTCTCGTTGGTTCTTCACAGATCTGGATCAGGGTTAAAACGATATTAGATTTCATTGCTGACATTTTTTTACAGCATATGGAGGCACACGAGCAATCGGAGCCTTTTGATGACTACCGACGCCTATGGACATTCGCATGATTGTTACGCAGATGCGTTGCCCTCCTATCATCCCCCTCCAATAGGCCACCGGCTACTCATAAACAGCTTGAAACGCGACAGCGACGTTGTCACTTTACGCCGGTATCGAGTGAGCGAGAGGTACCTCCCCGGTCGTGCCGGCAGAATTCCGTCGCATTGGCGGGTGTAGTGTCATGCACCACGCATGACATTCAAAAGTAATGTTTATAACTCTATTATAATTTTCATGTCTAGGAAATATTGTAAAGCACTAATCTTCTTCGTTCCAGCCCTATCTCGTTTTTATATGAGATGATACTGAGATTTTTTACTTAATCTAGTAGAGTTCACAAGGGCGTTAGTTTTTACATACAGGCCTTTACAACTCAGAAGTTAAACCAGATCCAATCCCACATTAGTTGCAATTCGTATACACGAATCAGGATTTCCTCGCAATATTCTCCATCACGGTAGGAGTGATCATAAAATTTACTAATTTTAAGCTAAAAAACTCATTGACATGGTAAAAAGCAGCAAACCATCAAGGCGCTGTAAAGCACAGCAGAGCTAATAGAATAAAAAATATATAAATACTCCACTCCACACCACAAACTCCACTTGGAAATGTTTTGTAAGAGGTTATGTCATTTCTGTACTAGCTACAATTATTGTCGTTCTCTAAGTTGCTATTACAATTGTTACTAACCTACGTAAAGATTCATTACTATTAGTGCCCCAGCCGTGAGTCAGGGATCGGATCGCTACTTTAACTAATTATGTACAACCAGCCTCGGGAATCGCACCATATATTTGTGGAAACCGTGTAAAAATCCGTTAGTATATTTAGAGAAAATTGATCATACACAGATTGGGGACTTTGTTGTATAATATGTATAGATTTATTTGTTGGACCAATTGGATCGGCTTACATAATACCGGCGCGTGTGGCGAAGCCTTTTTTGGATGGACGTGAGATTCTAATATCCCATCGGATGTGATGATGAAAGGCTTCTATACAACCTCTAGTTGTGTGGATGTCAATAGTAGTCGGTAATCAACAAAGTCCGTGTCTCGTTTGCCCCCAAATGCAATAAGAACTTATCCACTGGAAATAATCTCAGCTTGTGCTGGTCCGATTCAATTGTAATGCACCAACAGTACTAGCACTAATGCTGATGATGATCATGAATGAACAGAGTCCTTGATTGCAGTAATTGACCTTTCACATCTCAAAGCGTTTGCCACTTTAACGTCAAACAACAATATCTATCGGTCTACGAGGCCGCTACGACGTAGCAGGGCTACGAAGCCGTTATTATTGCACGAAAAACAATTTTAGTAATTTTACAATAAAAGTACTCTTACGGATTCTGTTGCGATTTATTTAATTATTTAACAAGGCCAACGTTTTAGAAGCTTCCAGCAACCATGGTCACGGGTGGACTGAGATGACAGATGATAGAATCCTTAAAATTAGTTTTATTGTAATGACTAACATTCGCATAAACTTAAGACATAAATTTCAGAAACAGTTGATTCTGAAATAGCAAAAAAATCTATACAAAACTCCTGTCTCTTGAAAAATTGGGTCATCATCATTGTAACACCTCTATATCATTTATATCTTTTTTATAATGATACGTTTGTTTAAATAAATATTAATAGTTAAAACTAGAAACATGGCTGAACAACAGGACACCATCATACCAGTTCCATAATGGGTTAGACAGAACCATTTATTGCCCGCTGACGCCCATTAACATCCTCACGCAGGTTCATGAAGATACGTTGGAGTCCTTCACTCCATAAAGTGGATCTTCAGGCATTTTTTTCAGGCGCCTGTATATGAGCGTGAACCCAATGGAAGTGCCACTCTGATTAAGGAGGTAGGTTACCGCTACATTGCAGAGGAATGTAGTCAGTATGATCGAGGCACCTCTCTCGGAAAGTACCACCACTTTGAGAGAGGGAGGTGCCACGATCATGTGATGAGCTGTCGGGATTCTCGAGGAGTGCGATTGCGTAACTTTTATGTGGTTGGATGTTTATGGACGTTAGCAACCACCAAAAGGCCCGGACTAGACGCGCCCTGCCTCCTAATACTATACTAACCAAAACGGATATAGAGGAAGGAATGTTCCACGTTTATATTTTTAGTGACTATCTGTATATCTAAGGACATCGATCGCTTAACGGCAAGTGTTCCGATTACCCGTTGACTCTAAAGTATTCTGTTATTAATCTCCAAATTATCATGTCATCTATCTACAACCATCTTATATAGTGGTAGATTATCTCAAAATCTACTGAACGTATTCTCAAGCGGTCTGCAATTATGGATACGAGAATTTTCGAGGCAGGTTTTAGTGTATGATTTATTCCAAGACAAAGCCGGGGCAGCTCGCTAGTATTGTGTAAACAATACATAGGTCGCGAATGTGAATTATTTATAATGTATTTACAGAACTCATTACCAACTCTGCTTTGTTAGTGTTTGTTCTGAGCTGAAGGTAGGACAACATACTATGCATATACTAGCGATCGTTACTGGGTGTGACGTAAAGAGGCTAAAACTTTCCACGACAATCGGTTTATCCATTGGTGAAAACAGTACGAATTATTTTAGTACATTTTAAGAAAATCGATCACATACAGACATACAGATTTTGAGCCTTTGTTTCATAACATATATCTAGTCTGGCCATAAATACTGTTCAAGTAAAAAAATTATTTCATTTGAACTTGGAAGCTGTCATATTTATACGACAGTTCGTTGCGTTTTCTCGTTTTGGCGCCAATACTCTGAACAATATTGCGATATTAAAATTGAGTGGAGTGATAAAGAGATCGGGATGGCTGTGATTGCGTTATACAAAGTACGTATGGAGTTAAACGTATGAATCAAATGTTTGTGCACCCGGCTAGCAATAGGTACAATGACACTTCTTCTGTTTGTGACAGAGAAAGACCTGGCCGTCCGCGTAGTGTTCGTACGAAAAGAGGTGGTCAAACCAGTAACGGAAGGAATTAGAAGAAATCCTGTCTAAAAGATTTTATCTCGTGAAATGAAGATAACACCTAGAACCATGTCGCGTATATTAAGATATAACTTTGGACTTGCAAACTACAAAAGATGGACTGGTCACTTTTTAACTGATAAATTAGAGATGAATAGGATGGTAAAATCGAAACGACTGCTGAAGCGGTACGCGGTTCACAGAAAAGTTTTGTAGACGAATGAGATTTTTTTTTAATTGAGCAACATTTTAACAAACAAAATGAACGTATTTATGCACACGGCTGTAGGGCAGCTGTCCCATAGATCGATAGAGTGCAACGTGGGTATAATCCGGTTCCACTGATGTTTTGGTGGAGTGTTAGATATGACGAAGTGACTGAGCCATATCATTGTTAATAATGTAACAAAACACAAGCAAAAGTGTATCAAGATACCATTCTTGTTGTTGCATGTTCAATGACGAAGGAAGTTCCATGAAGTCTCGGGGCTAGATCATAAAGTTCGATCCACACAATCTTGGTTAAAACGAACGTTCTGCGCTTAATCAGATCTGAAGGCCGCCCTTCATCTAGTCCCGATCTTTATCCGCTGGATTATGATTTATGGTCAGTTTTAGAGAGTATAGATTGCTCGTTGCGGCGTTTACCCATGATAATTTTGAGTCCCTAAAACAATTCATACGAATGGCAGTGAAGACTTTCAGATGCGTTGCCTCCGCGGGCCACTGGTTACTCACAAACCGCACGAAACGCGATGGAAAATATGTAGCAAAATTCTGCCGAAAACACAATTATTAATACACAGATTTTCTGGTTCCTGAGCCCAGATCTGACTTACTTATCTCAACAAAGAATCTCATTGGCATCCAAAGGCATAACAAATGCATCAAAGATCTGTTTAACATAAAACGACAATGATTCTCTGTGTATTCTTCATCTTTTTTCTAATTCAGGTCACGTACTCGTTAATGAAAATGGTGAATTTGTTTTTTATAGTAATAACAAGGGCACGTATTGAAAACAGGGGCGCGTTTCGGAAATAGGACCACTTTATGAGGATATTTTGGTAGTGTAGTTGGGCAGACAAGCAATCGGAGCCTTCGGACAACTACAATGTAATGAAAATGCGTTACCCTCCAATACTCTTCTTCCCAAAAGGGCACAAGTTACTCACGAACCGCACAAAACGGGACAATGTACGTCACTTTGACTGTGGTGTCATGCCAGAGGTATCTCGTGCCCCATTAGGTAGAAACACAGCACGGCCCTTTTTCTTACTAAATGTGGTAGTCGTAGCCGTTTGGTGTGTATCGACCCATAAACATCCTCACGGAGGCCGAGAAATACTTCCCCTGTCATGTTCGATCAATTCAGCTGCGATACGGCAATGTGACTACATTTTATACACACATCTGTGCCATATTTTGAGTCATTGGAGGCAACATGTGCATACCAATAATGTAGATGTCTATTGGCGTCGGTACTCGTTAAGGGGTTCGTTCCCCCTTATACTATAAGGAAACTCGGTCTCTACCTGGCGGTACTTGTACTGGCCTGGTACATTTGACCTCTCATCTTATAAGATCATGCTTAATATATTTTTGGACAACCCTGATTTTAATTTCTCTTGGAGTTGACATATAAATATTGAAAAAAATTGTATATTATTCCTTCAAAGCTTCAATTCAACCTAAAGCTCATGCAAACTAATTCGGCGCTTTATTGAACTTGTTGTGAGCGGTGGCACAATTTCATTTGTATATACTATGTGCAATATAGTCATATTAAACAAGTGAGAAAACAGAGTCATATATCTATATTTATATTGTAAAACGAAATCCGCAAAATTCTTTTTACATCCTTTTACACATAGATTTTCTCAAAACCAACCGAACGGATTTTCAAGCAATTTTAACAATTGATAGAGCCATTACCGAGGAATGGTTACGGTGAACAATTTGTTAAGGTAGAAACCCAGCTCGTTTTATTCACTGGCAAAGCCGGGGTGGATAGCTAGATATATATATATATTATTATAGTATAGTATAGTAGTATAGTAGTAGTTTTAGTAGTAGTTATAGACATTCTCGCATTATTAAAGCACATTTTGTACAAAAATAAAATTTTAATCATATAATTGTTTGGATTACAATAATTGCAATAAAAATATAGAAAAGAAAACGTTAATTTATATTTCGGCTTATAATTATAAATAAAGTATAAATGTCAGGGTGTGGTCGGAGCTTCAATATTTCGAATAATTCCGCCCAACCTGTAGAGCCTTTTGCGTGGGCGGCCGCAACCTGTTACTCGCACCACAAAGTGACAATCTCAACACCATCTCCACTTACCCGTCTCATCACACGCAGCGAGAACGATGATGCCTTCATTGTTGTTTATTTTGCACCCACTACAAAAATATGATTTTTATATTTTACCGATTCGCGCACAATTCTAAGCTGTTATATTATAGCACAAATATATTTTTCGTTTTATCTATTTAATATATATAATAAAATATGTATGTAGTGTTCTAGAGGTTTGTGTGTAAAAATAAAATTTGAGAAGACGAGCGAAGCTCGGGACGGTTTCTTCGTAACTGATCGCCTACCCAGAACTACAGCTGAAAAGGACATATTACTAGCTCGCACCCAAAAGGTCGTATAGTTAAATTCTAAATAGAAAATTGAACTTTATTTCTTTACGATTAAGCTTATATTCAATTGGATATATTTGAGAATTTTTAAAGGATAACTATCGCGGTCTCGTTTTCGCACTCATCTGGTTGGACACATAGATATAACAGAACGACTCTACGGCATTAATTTGCAGAATTCCTACCGATATCTTCGGGGTACGGGTAAAGGAAATATTTAATGCCTTCTATATAAATGCAATAACTTCCATCGCTATTCGATCATGTGAAAACCAACAGAGAATATTTTTAAGCAATAAATCAGTCTTTTGTCTGACGGTTAATAGTTTCACAATTAGAGGTATTTTTCATACGAGCAGTTATGTTAATTATAATAAACAATGTATGACAAATCATCAAATTTTATAAATTTAACTTGTACATCGCTTATTGTATTCGATTCTAATCGATAGTGGTGTTGCCACTTCCCTATGAGCTCGATTATGCTTTAATAAAAGAAAAAAGCTCTTAAGCTTTTTAGTTATAAATTTAGCATTAAAATCTTTCGTAAAGTCACAAAAATATGTAAAACATATACATGCACGCAAGGTAGTATTAATTTGTCAAACTCTTGTTTGTACAAGTTTTTCTGTTTTACTTAACCCGAAGCTGCAAAAAACTCCCTTTTATCTCCTTAATATATGTATAGTATAATATAAAACTGAAGAATTTGTTTGTTTGGTTTGGACGCGCCAATTTTAGGAACTACTGGTTCGAAATGAAGACTTCTTTTGTGTTGAATAGTCTACTTATTGAAGAAGTCTATAGGCTATACACCATGACGCTACGATATAAAAGAAACGGAGTTACGTGGTTGAAACCGCAGGCTGATGCTAGTTAATTATAAGACTGGTGTATGTGTCAGAGGGATCCCTTCCGTCATTCGATGTGTAGTTCGCTAATCATTGGTAAGGTTACTGCGTGTGTCTATGTGCCTACATCACAAAGTGTAGAGAATATGTTTACAGCGCCCCGGTACACGGCCCTCTAGTGGTACCTATAAGCACCGATCCCAAATGAATATCTGTAGTGTCAACACACATGTACTCGCACACATGGTCACACATATTTAAGCACGTTCGCATGCACACACGCACGCACGCACGCACGCACACACACACACACACACACACACGCACGCACGCACGCACGCACGCACGCACGCACGCACGCACACACACACACACACACACACACACACACACACACACACACACACACACACACACACACACACACACAGAACACACAACACGCGCTCGCGCACACACTAACGCACAAAAGTACACCCACGCACGCAACAGGGTGGGCTTTACTTTCAAAATTGAAATATGTTGGTGATCCAAATACATGAGTCTTTTATAAGTTTTTAATTTAGTACAACAAGCGCTAAGCCCACTGTTTTGGTGAGCTTAACATAAAATAATTTTGTTTTTCCTTCTGATACATAATAGAGCAGTCAGTAAGAAAACAGATTTCTTTATTCTTATAACGCCGGACGCTCCGAGCGCATAGTGTGTACTTGTGTATATGTTTATACCTGAATATTGGATTACTTTAACGTATTACTGATGATTATTTTGGCACATTTTTAACAAATCAATTAGGACACCGAAAATAGTATTATAGGATAGGAAAATAGGATAAGGCTTACTTTTACTCTTTTTTTACTCTCCCTTTTCTTAACACAGAAAGACTCGGAAAAAGTGAATGGGACAGGTAAAAGGATAGGTGAGGATTATTTCTCATTATATTTATATTATATTTATATAATAAATTAAAAAATAATAATGATAATTAAAAAAACAATAAAAAATTCAAAAATAATAATGATATCGAAATACGTAAGAAGTAGAGAAAAAAAATTGTGTGTTTGTATGTTTTTTGTACACGCTAATCTCCGTAACTTAATGGACGGATTAGGATGGATTTTCTTTGTATAGCTAATAAGCCTGGGCAACAAAATTTGTGTCCTATGTTTTAAGAGCTACAATCTCTGATGTAGGATCAGGGAAACATTTCTTTTTTTTTTTCAAAATGGAAGAAATACGCGAGCAGCTGACCAGCTTTTCGTCAATATTTGTAATAAATTCTGTATAAGTTGTTGCGCGTGCGCGTGAATTTATGGTGCCATAAAATATACATTGACACGTGTGCTGCGAACAGCCAGTGTTCATACAATTTCAGTATACAGTTATAGCTATAGATGGCAGACTCAATTGATAAGCCGTTGCGTATGGTATAGTCAAGGCCAGGTGAATGAGGGAAAAGTATCAGCCATTTTTACAGCAAAAAGGGACAAACAAAGAGCTCGCGCTTTTCAGTGATTATCTACGCCGGTTATCCAGAGAGCCTGAAACGAAACATATCCTAAATATATACATAGACACCACTTTACACGGATATTCTGATATCGCGAGGCACAGTATGAGGACAGGCGAACTAGTGGTAACATAGCTCGGGTATGTCGTGCATGTTGCGGGAGAGGTTGCGGGTTCGATTCCCGTGTCATGGATGGAATAGAAAATGTATTAAGTATATTTCCGTTGTCTAGTGAATCAAGTCCTAACGGTAATTAGCACAGATAATATGTGAGCTTGCACTGCTACAACATACGAAGCATAATTATACCCTTCTTTCATATATCTCCGTCTCAACTTTCGCTTCGTCCGATCATCTAACCTCTAAGAAATCGTCTAACCCCTAAGAAAGAAAGAAACTTTAGTGATCCGTCCCGGCGTCGCGCGTCATTCATTGATGTACACTAAAACCTTTCACGCGAAATCGCTCTATATCTATTGGTGTAAACCTATGCATAGGTGTAAAACGTTTGAAAATCCATCCGCTAGATTTTGATAAAATTATTTACACGCAGACAGAACTTGGACACTTTATTTTATAATAAGTATAGATAGATATACAATTCTATTTCAGCGAGAATAACAACAGTAGAATCATTGAGCCTGCATGATCTAGAACTCTCATTTGCGTAATTTGATTGAAGCCTTCGGAGCTTTGGGGCCGAGCTTTCTGCCCGAGCGTACGGCCTCGTAACAAATAACGCCATAAAGCTCCCTACGCCATTTATTTATATCTACATGTATTGAAAACAAAGTATTTCTGTGGAAGCGCTTTATTCAATAGTGGCGTCTCATCCTCGTCAGATTTAATCTAGCCTGTGACTACCGACGTCCATGAACATCCGCATATGCAGGTGCGTAGCCCTTTTCATTGAAATCTAATGCGACCGATACTAAAAGTATTAGTGAGGTTTAGCCACGCCACATAGTAGTCTTTTTTTGTAGCATAGGAGGACAAATGGGCAATTGAAGCCCTGTGGCCTGTGGCCAAGTTATTTAAAAGCTTCCATTGCTCGTCTGTCTCCATATAATATAAAAAATAAGGGGATAGACGAGTAGTCAGGGCATCTTTATTTTTAAAATATAAATAAATAAATATAATATAATATATAATTAATATGTAGACATGTTGCTCCTCCCGCAGTGGGCCACCGGGCACTCACAAGTCACACGTAATGTAGTACGGTGCAGCGGTACGCGAGAGCACCTCCACGCACGCGCCAGCATAAAATGGCACTACGTACACTTAACAACAACACTTCACGCCAGCTCCCTAATGGGTAGGCAGAGTGAACGGATTTCCATACATCGCGACCCTTACGAGGCAGGTAGCCTCCTCCGTGTACATTATTCCACACGTATACTTATAAAAGTATAAAAAGGGGTCGTCCTGTGGGAGGCATCGATCTCACATGGCGGTGGGTTAGGGTCGAAGTGCAGATGCAAGTCCCTCGGGAGTGATGAAACAATGTTTTAGATATTTTGGACGGTATTATATTCGTTTTTCTATCTATACCAATATAATGCTGATTAGTTTGTTTGTTTCAACGCGCCAATCTCAGGAACTATTGGTGCGATTTAAAAACATCTTTCAACGTTAGAAAGCCCATTTTTATTAAGGCTATACTATGACGCTACAGTCCCATTAGTTAATAGGCAGACAACAGTAGCATCACTTGAGCGCGCATGATCTATAACTCTCATTTGCGTAATTTTATTGAAGCTTTTGGAGCATCGAGGCGGAGCTTTCTGTCCGAGCTTACGGTCTCCCTACGGCACTTATTTATATCTACATGTATTGTCAACAAATTATTTTGGTGGAAATGCTTTATTCAATAGTGGCGTTTCATCATCATCAGACCTTAGCCTCGCCTCTGCTGAGCATAGGAGGAGAAGCAAGAAGTTGGTGTCAGGGGCGCTCACCGACGCCCATTAACATTCGAATATTCAGATGCCTTTCTCAATGAACTGTAGGGCACGACCGATACCACTAGTATTAGTAAGAGCTAGTGCCATGCTGCATTATAGCACAACTGGACCAGCGCGACACATGCGGATGTTACAAGGCATCGCCCCGACCACTCGCTTGTACTCCTATGTTGTAGAAAACGTCATTATTACCATTTAGAATCTGCTTGCCTCAAATTGACTTAAATTTGTCATTAAAATTAATTTATTTCATGTCATAATCGCACATTAAAATTTGGCAAAAACAAAAAAAATATACAGACTTAGCATTGCATTTTATGCTTTTGTCTTGCATTTTATTAATGTCAGAAAGTATTTCGGTAAAAATATTTTATTCTATTCATATCATCGTTACACAAACCTCTGTCAATGAAATAGATACCTTCAATAGACACGACTTCTTTTACGGGCCTCGGTGATGGGTTCTGATTGTCAACATCTTTTACTCTCAAAGTTGTTTTATAGTATAGGGTGACAAATAAATAATAAACTTAAAAGGAAAACGAAATGTCTTAACGGAGACCCATCGGAAGGGAGGAGGACAGGAGCGCACCTCATAACAATAAGAACGCGGCTATAGAAATCGGCAGCCTTCAAACAAAGATGGGATGAACTATACTTACTTATAAGTATCAGGATGTTACAGTATAATTAAATCCTATAAAAGGAGTCAACAATGGGGGGGGGAGGTAAAGGACTGTTAAAGGTTTAATCAGACTTTAAGATACATTTATTTAATGATGGTCTCTCCACATTCACAATCAAGAGCAATCTCAAGATAATACAAGAAACAAACAATGGAATCAAACCAGTTTTCTTGACAGTTGTCTAATCGCATTTATAATATTAGTAAGATATAGGCTATAACATAATTCAGACGACGCATCTGGACACATGCGGATGTCAATGGGCGTCGGACAGTCTACGAATGTACATTTTTCCCCCAATGCCAAAAAACATGAAAGATAACTTGAACGCCTTCAATTTCTGATGATTTTTTTCCTTAACTTTCCCCTCGTCAAGTGAACCCCAGATATACTAGATAACCCTAGCTGGCATTCCAACTTTTATTGATCTACAATAAACGAATATATCCTGATTCCGCAAGCGGTAAATACTTGTTATTATTCATAGTCTATCTAGTTTAAATATGCAAACTCAATTTCTATGCAATGGCAACTGAAAATTAATTCGATGATTCTATTTTAAAATAAAATATAATAATTACTTACTTGAACAACAGGGGATTGGTTTATGCTGTGTTTAGAGCTGTGTGAACTAATGTTAATAATATATTTTAAGAGACAAACAAAACAATCAATTCATTATTCCCTCACCTAAATAAACGAGACTGTAATGTCCGCACACTTCACTGCGTTACACAGATAGATACTGGCACACCATGCCATGCCATTCCTGATACCGTTATATTATAATCCTTCACTTTTGAACTTAAATTCTTTTTAAATATTAATTTGCAATTTATAAGAAGGGTTCCACGTGAAAGCCGTTATTATCACACCTTTGTAAACATTGGGACCACGTTATATCAGGACTGCGGTTCGTCCGCAATCATATAACTGAGTGGTCTCATATATAGGTTACAAGTATATTACACTGTTGTGCATTTCACTGTTTTTTTGTCGAATCACGTCTGCACTACAATTATGCTGATGTCTACCATGTCGTCAGGGTCACCAAAAGGCTTCCACTTCTTTATTACTCCCTTGCACAATGAATACCTTTTAAATTTGACACATAGATATAACATAACACAACGCCATGCAGGTTACCCCCTGGCAGACGCATTTTTTTTACTCCTCTTTCAAAATCTTTATATTTTGAAAAGTTATATTGAACCGCTTATCTGATAAGCACATTTATAAAATCAAAAACTATTTTCGTCGCATGACTAATGCTGGTCAGGATAGCCGGTCTCTCGTCGCTTCCGCAGACTAAACTGAGGTCTAAAAAGAATTCTACGTACACAAATACACACGGGTTAAGTTAGTTCTGCGTTCTTAAAGTGAACAAGACCCGGCAGCCCCCGGCAGATATAAATAAGTTTAAAATCTAAATTCAATCAACGTGGACGTTGAGAAACGACTATCCGTCGAGATAGATCGATCAATAACTACCAAGTTTACTGGCGCAATATACGAGTAGCGGAGAGGATCTTGAGCAGCAAAGTAATGTTAGAGTATTGTACATTTATTCCGGTTCCTGAGATAAACGCGTTCACACAAACAATAAAACTCTTCAGCTGTATATTATTAATATAGATCGTAAATACACTTACTTAAATGTAATATATTATGTATGTTTATTATTATATTTAAGTCACCATGGAAGGTTATATATATATATATATATATATATATATATATATATAACCTTCCATGGTGATTACCAAGTTCTATCTTTGGGTGAAAACCGCGTCAACATCCGTTCTGTAATTTCGAAAGAATAGACTAAATTCAGCTTTTGAAGACACTGGCCGCGCAAATTCGATCCTGCAAGAAGTAAACAAGGTTAAGAACATTCCGCAATTTCCGCAAATTGATCTGACTTCAACGCCACTCCAATGACCTAAAGATATTTTGTCGATTGTGCTATATTTTAAATGGAAATATATTATGTATGTTTCTTAAATATATTATGTATGTTTCTTAAATATATTATGTATGTTTCTTAAATATATTATGTATGTTTCTTAAATATATTATGTATGTTTCTAAACACGAATGGTTTCGCTATATTACAGTCGCGACGAATGACTCCGCAAATAATATCGCAATATAAAGAAACAGAATATCAATTTAAATTATCCTCTGTCCAACAGGCGTTCATTGAAGGAGGCGCATGTCCAGCAGTGGACCGATAAGGGCCGATAATGATGATGATAACACATCAATTTGGAGCCTGTCAATTTTATACGATTGTACGATGTGTTTATTCAGTTTGCAACCAGTACATTGTACAATATTTTACGGTATTAAAATGGAGAGATTATCTATACATATAAAAGAAAGTCGTGATAGTTACACCACTTATAGCTCAAGAACGGCAGAACAGATTTGACTAAAAATTGGTAGGGAGGTAGCTTAGAGCCAGGAGACGGACTTTTTATCCCGTTCGACAGCGTTCCCGTTTGACTTTCACCTATAAACAGAATCGCCGTGATTGCATTACACAAAGTAGGTATGGATCTAAGTGCAATGTTTTAAACTCTCCATACACTTGGTACTAGTGAAATGTTTATGTGCCGGGCTATTAACAGGTTAACACAAGTCCACATAGTGTTCTATATGGTCCTTCCAGCAAGACGCGGAACCGGAACCAATTCATGAAGCTCGATCCACCCAAAATTGGTTGAAACGAACGTTCTGGACTTATTTTTAATACTATGATGTTAATTTTTATATTTAAAGATTTTGTAACAAATACAAATAAAATTAAAAAAATATAGAAAACATGTGCATACGGGCAAAGGATACATATTTTTTTAAGGGATTTAGAAGTATGGTTTCATATTCACAAGGATACATATTTTTTTAAGGGATTTAGAGGTATGGTTTCATTTCATATTCAAGGTCACAAACCTTGGAAACCACAGTATGACGTGAGTTTCTTGTCTTGGTATAAGTCCAGACAGACGGACATGCAGATAACCTTGTTGTTTAGAAATTTTCACAGTATAACTTAAACTAGTTACTATGCTCCTGGTATTATTTGACTACGGCGTTTCCTTGAAGTTCGGGTGGTGGAATACGCATTCTGAGAGGGTTGGCGTACCGTCCCTAATGCCCTTACTCTGCCCGAACTATGTACTGACTTATAAATGATATAGTGACTATATGCGGCTTAGTATATAAGTCTGTTGGGGGAGGAGAAACGGACGACAAACCATCGACATAGTAATTATGCGGATGTTAATGGGTGTCGGTAGTAGTAGGAAAAAGGCTGCGATTGCTCGTCTCCCCCTCCCCCCATACTATAAAAACATAGAATAAGTAACACGACAGGGGGATGTTCTTTCCCCGAAATTTTTCACTAAGGTTTTGGAGGACGTCTTTAAGACTTTAAACTGGGCAGAATGCGGCTTAAATAACGGCCTAAAAAGTAAAGTACCTCTCACATGTTCGTTTCGTCGACGATATCGATGTTTTGGCCGAATCGTTGGAGAGCTCGCAGGAAATGTTGCACAGCCTAAATGAATCCTCCCGACGTATAAGACTTAGTACGAACTTGTACAAGACAAAGGTCATGTTCAACGAATACGTTCTCCCTAGACCGGTCAACGTCGATGGTGCTATTCTCGGAGTCGTAGACGAATACGTCTACCTCGGGCAACTATTGCAATTAGGTAGATATAACTTCGAGAGGGAAGCCAATAGAAGGATTCAGTTGGGTTGGGCAGCATTCCGGAAGCTACGTCACACTCTCACGTCGCGTTTACCGCAGAGCTTGAAGAGGAAAGTCTTCAAGCAATGCTTTTTCCCCGTGATGACCTACGGGGCCGAAACATGGCCTCTTAACGTAAGACTGACCCGCTAGTTTGCGGTAGCTCAACGGGCTGTGTCCTATTTTGAATGCAGTTTTTCTTATAGTATAGAGAGGCAAACGAGCAATCGGAGTATATTCACAACTAGCCACGCCCATAGACGTCAGCATTATTATTATGCATATGCGTTGCCCTGCTTTCCTCCCCCCCCCCCTCTAACGGGCCAGAAACTACATACAAACCACACGATACACGTCGGCATAACACAGTTTATAGCTAGTCGATAGTTCAATGCTCAAAGGCCTCAGCACAATAAACACCCAGCTGCCCCGCGGTCATTTTGTTTCCCAGCCCGTTTGAAACTCAGCCTCCAATAAGACTTTTAGCTCGTGTAGAGCACTATTAATACATTCAATAAATAGTCGTTCCGATTTGTTGTTGTCGCATCATCATCGTTCTGTCGTTGTTTTTCTATATTCTTGACTCTGGTGTGTAGGAGGGTTTTCTTTTTTTTTTCCTTAACGTGAGTGAGTTATCCACCATGTACCATCACCAGCCGTGAGTGAGGTCCACTGGTGTGCAGAGCGGCACATCGTAGTGCCGGATGGTAGTAAGCGGTGGATGGCATTCGACCCACTGGACGATGGTACTGCAGTACCTCGTGGAAACTCAGTGGGGAACGTCCGTAGTTGCTATTACCTGTAACTACTCGTTTTCCCGCCATAAATAAAAAAAGTCGTAAAGTTAAAGCAGTAATATATCATACTATAAATGTGTAGATTTGTACAAAAACTACTAAAAGATACGATGAAATTTGATATAGACTGGAATATAAAAAATGTAAAATTCCTTTTAACACACACACACATACAGACATATGTTCCAGTTTCCAGGGGTAGGCAGAGAGAAATTGCTTATCATTCTGAAAAATAGCATGGTTCTGTTAGGATTGGTTCTATTGAAACCGCGGGGCATAACTAGTTAATTACAAGCTCGTCTCAACCCCAGTCCCGTGGGAGTGGCGGGTCGCAGCGCGTCATAAAGCACCGGCCACACCCGAGCTGCGGCGGTCAAGGTCTCGTGTAAGGCGTGCAGTCCCGCCAGATAACCACAAAATTAATAAAAAAAAGCCATTATTTTCCAAATAATATTGCAGTTATTTGTGTGTCTGCGGCCTTCACGCCAGGCCAGGCCTGTGCTGTGGTGATCGGAGATCAGTTTGTGTGACGTTTCGGATT
>JAFELO010000562.1:629670-673305 GCA_017140195.1 Eumaeus atala | reverse complement strand
CGTGTAGCTCACGGTCGGCTGCGAGACAGTCTTCTCTCTCAGTAACGTCTCAGGCTGGTGAAACATAGCGTGTAGCTCACGGTCGGCTGCAAGACAGTCTTCTCTCTCAGTAACATCTCAGGCTGGTGAAACATAGCGTGTAGCTCACGGTCGGCTGTGAGACAGTCTTCTCTCTCAGTAATGTCTCAGACTGGTGAAACATAGCGTGTAGCTCACGGTCGGCTGTGAGACAGTCTTCTCTCTCAGTAACGTCTCAGACTGGTGAAACATAGCGTGTAGCTCACGGTCGGCTGTGAGACAGTCTTCTATCTCAGTAACGTCTCAGACTGGTGAAACATAGCGTGTAGCTCACGGTCGGCTGCGAGATAGTCTTCTCTCTCAGTAACGTCTCAGACTGGTGAAACATAGCGTGTAGCTCACGGTCGGCTGTGAGACAGTCTTCTCTCTCAGTAACGTCTCAGACTGGTGAAACATAGCGTGTAGCTCACGGTCGGCTGCGAGACAGTCTTCTCTCTCAGTAACGTCTCAGACTGGTGAAACACAGCATGTAGCTCACGGTCGGCTGTGAGACAGTCTTCTTTGACTGTTGTTAACACTAACCGTGGAACACTCCACAGATCGTTGAATAACTTTCTCAAGGCGTTATTTTCGTTCTCCAGTAGTTTTTGTATAGAAAGTAGACAACAGGAAGACAGACAGATTTTTAAATTTGCGCTCAATGTACAGACTGAACATCTACATATTTATTATATTCGTGATATAGATAATAATAAAAAGCTTAAAAAAATAATAACAATGAGAAACCTTCTCCGATCATGTAGACTAATGATAATAACACGTGTACACCAACAAATATTTACTTTTACAAAAAGAAAAAAACGTATGCATGCTTATATACACGAGTTATACTTTTTTCAAGAGAAATCCTAAAATATTGACTATAGCTTCAGGGTGTCGGTTTTTCGTGTCGGCGATTTGCCCCTAACGCGCTAAGAGAAGTATAACTTCAAGAATAGCGAATTGTAATAGTTATTGTAGTACATATACGTCACAACATCGACTCGTTTCTTCAAAATGTGTTAAGTAGTTGTGGCGTGATTGAGCAACAAACATCCAAACACGCATCCTAATTTCGCATTTGTAATTTTAGTAATGTACAATAAGTATTCATTTATAATTTCGAATTCCAAATTAAAAGTAGAAAAAACTAGATTTGACTTATACAGAGGGCTTGCTACCAAAATAATTAAACACTCTAGAGACGTTATTTTCATAGCCATCGAGTGCCCCCGACTGTGGTAACCACAAGGTGCTCGTACCACTTTTTATTGTGTCGTAAATGCCTAGGTTATATTAAAGAATAATAAACTATGCGTGCAAGGTATACCCGTGATTGCTTGTTTAAGTGTGACAATGAATTTGTAACGACCTCGAGAAATAAAAAAACATCCGGTCAAATAGATTTACTTAGTTATACTAATTTAATTAAAAGAGAAATAGCCCATCAGATCAGATAAGTCTTCCCACTTAAATAAACTGCATTTAATTCTCAAACTTAGCAATATGTTCATTTCGAGCCAAATGTATATTAATGTTATAAAGCAGAATAGTTTGTTTATTTTAACGCTTGAATCTCAGAAACTATTGTACTTATTTGTCCATTTATCTTTCGCGATAAATGGATTGTAATACCAAGCTATCATGACGCTACATCACGTTAATTAAATGAAGTGTATAAAATTTTAATGTAAGTCCATTCCATAAATTTGAGAACCACAAGGGCTTTTTAACGAGCTTGGCCCGCTACACACTCCCGCCACTGCTACTTCTGTGTCCCCAGGATGCACAGCGGCATCCACTATGATCGTTTAGTATGCCACATATCTACTCAGTCTAGCTAAGGAGACGCAAGTTTGAAATTAACGCATTGCAAAATTACAGTGACATAAGAATCATCAGATTGATTGTGTACTGTCTGCAGGTGGTGTCGAGAGTCTTTGCAATGGAAGTGCTTGTATGAAGAGAGTAATGACTGTGGAGGAGGCAAGGCAGGTATGTAAGGAACGTGATATGTGGCGCTCCCTTGTCTCCGTCTACCCATTAGGTAACAGGCGTGAAGATGTGTTGCTGATAAAATAGTATTTTTTTTGCAGGCTCTTGAACTATTAATATTATAGTCTGCTCGTAACGCGCAAGTTACGAGCAAATTCGTAATCTTTTATCTTAGTCAGCCTTCGTGCGGCGTGCGCGGCGAGCGTATCCGTCCGTGAGTCCGTGAGACATTCGTAACTTCGTGGCCATTAAAGTTTGTACGTGATTTTACGTAGTTTTGTGTTTGTGCTATTGTGTATATTACCTATCAGATACATTTATTGGCATTTACATCTAACAGGTAAGCGAATATCTTAATTACAATGAAAGTAATTATAAATATTTTTATTGTAATGTCTTGTCCTCCTGATTTTAATTGTCCTTTTTGTGTAGCGGTGACGTTGAGAGATCAACACCTGCACTCTTCACTCCATCTCAAATCCATTCCTAAATGTAGAGTGGACAAAGATTAACTCGGAAAGAATATTTTCTTATAAGATAAAATCTGTAAAAGTAGTTTTATTGTAATGCGTAACATTCGCGAAAACTTAAGAAATCAATATGTATATTGAATTAGCTGCTTCAATCTATATTTCTAAAATTATTTTTTTTGGATTCGCGGGGAAATGTATTAACGTACTGCCATAGGACCTGGGTGGGCTCTGGTGGGGTGTGTGGGACTCGCGAATGAACTGACCTCCAACAGAACCACGCGGGGGGCGTCGGCTGCCTGTACTGAGGTGCCCCGGATCTATCAGCAATAGGGCACCTCGGCGACTAGCTAGTAACTTATAAGGGACCAGGTACCACCAACAAGGAGGTTGATACAACAACCTGAACAGCCGCCTTCGACGTTGGGACTTTGCATTGTGTTCAGGTTGTCTCCGTAAACCCTGGCCCCGGTTAGGTAGGCGGCATAAGGCGCTCACAGCACGTTCGACGCACCGCACGTCCGAGATGTGGGCGTTCATCCACCATCTCGCGAAACGAGGAGCGTCAAGCCGATCACGCTCGAGGGCGCTCTCGCCTTCACATCCCATCGTTCCCAGAGCCGCTGCCAAATCGCGGCGCTGCACGGCCCATCTACGGCGCACCCCGATCCGTGCCGGGCCGTGTCTTCACCAATCTCTCTTAGAAATTAGGTATATCAGGATATAGTTTAAATTATTGCGATCTCCTTAAAGGAGGGAGGAACAAAAAGTGACAGTAGCAGAGAAACGTGTCTTGACATCCACTATAACGGTCTATATTCGGTTCTGGGTGTAAAATATCTTAAATGATGATTTGACCTACAAATTACACTTTTTATATATTACAATAAAACTACCTTTACGGATTTTATCGCGGTTTATTAAATTATTTATCTAGCCCGACGTTTCAGAAGCTTTACAGCAACCATGGTCACGGGTGGACGGGCTGCTGTAAATTGTAATGACTAACATTCGCGTAAACTTAAGACTCTTTATATAAATATATAGTAAATACCTAACTACAACTAATTAGTAAGTGATATGTAACATGTTACTTACGACGTTGCTCGCTTTATTCCCGTTCTACAGTATAAAGGAGCAAACGATCACTCTAAGTGTTTTAGTGACTGTCGAGGCCTTTTGGTCTCACGGCTCTCCCCAGATATCACGTGACCGACTCGTCAGCGCCGAGCTGCTGGTCCCCGCACGTGCCGGCCTCATGCGGCCGCAAGGCACTTGCCGCTACAATATCATACACAATATAACTCTCAACTTCTGTGTAGCTCCCTCTTTTCTATTTCCTGTAACGTATCTCCCTCTCAACTTCTGTAAGTCCCTCTCTTTCTATTGCAATAACGGTCCTGCCTCCCTCTCGTCTTTTGTGTGACTCCCTCCCTTTCTATCTCCACTAACGTATCACCCTATCAGCTTCTGTGTAACTCTCTCTCTCTTTCCATTTTCACTAACTTATATCTCCATCTCAACTTCTGTGTATCTCTCTCCCTCTATCTCCACTAACGTATCTTATTCTCTGAGTATGTATATTGTACTCTGTTCTCAACTTCCGTTGGCCTCATCTCCGTAACGCTCTCGTCACGCATTCCCCAGTTTTACTTAGACGTCTAGTTTTTAGTCTAAGTGAACGTGTCTCTAGTGCGAAACACCGAGGAACCGAATTGCAGGGTTCTGTGTTCTCACGGATCTCGCTCACAACTCGACTCAATCATTATTGTACGATGTTCGGCATCCACTTCCCACACAAGTCGCACAACTCGGCTACGTCATTATTGTACGATGTTCGGCATCCACTTCCCACACAAGTCGCACAACTCGGCTCGTCATTATTGTACAATGTTCGGCATCCACTTCCCACACAAGTCGCACAACTCGGCTACGTCATTATTGTACGACGTTCGGCATCCACTTCCCACACAAGTCGCACAACTCGGCTACGTCATTATTGTACGATGTTCGGCATCCACTTCCCACACAAGTCGCACAACTCGGCTACGTCATTATTGTACAATGTTCGGCATCCACTTCCCACACAAGTCGCACAACTCGGCTACGTCATAATTTTTATAGTCACTTAAGACTACCCGGGCCCACCAAATCCCGCTTACGCAAAAGCGTACCTTCCATCATCCCATCTCCTCCCAATGGGCCAACTTTTAAGGAGGTAACGTGTGAGTGAGAACCAGCCGGCCCAATTTCGCTGCAATGCAGCACGGCGCTACATCTTACTGCAACAACTGGGCGTGGGTAGGCACAACTTGGTGGAATTTCCATGATCCCAGAGATGCTCAATAGAAATATGACAAATTTCAAATTGTCAGGAGTCTTCGACTGTGAAAGTCGGGATAAACAAGTACTTATCAAAACGCCACATTATTGCCAAAATCTATCTTTTAGTTAGAGAACTATTGAATACAAATATAGTTCATGGATTATGTTGTCTCTTCTTGATGGAAATTAGTTTTAGTTAAGCAATTTAAATACAAATACATACAACTAATTTGTATAAACGAAAGATGAAGATGTGATTGTGAAAGGATGTGGTCGGCCGAGGGGGGGACCAGCAAGGACACGCCATCATCAGATCGATCAGGTACCGGTTGCTACCGGCGTGTTTGTATGGAGGGATTAAGGAACAAGAAGGAAACAAGATATGTAAGGTTCGTGACATGTGGCAATCTGTTCACTCCCACTACCCCGTAATGGATCTGACGAAGATAGGTTGTTGATGTTATTAAGGACCGGCAAGACTAAGGACGTATTTCGCGTTTAGTATGGTTTAGGAGAGTCAGTAACCATGTTATGTACGGATGTTTATGGGCTTCGGCAGTCACTAAAAGGCTTAAAATAGTATTGAAAAAATATATTTTAAGAAATACATATTTTTATAGACAGGTGAACAAACGTGCAGCCGCCTTTCAGTGACTACTGACGCCCGCAAACAGGCGCAAAATCGTTTAAAAAGTTGTGTAGAAGTTTTGCCCTCCCCATTCCCCTTAATCGATCCAAGGAAACTTACTAGCAACACAGCACGGCGCACGCCGGTGTGCAACAAGTAGTACCCGCATGATTCGCATGCATCGCAGCTACAGCACTGCTTCGTAAAGTTAATATACTCGTACGTATCGAAAGTAGCTAAGTAGTAAGACTTTCGATATCTGCGTCGGTGGGGAGACAGAACACTTCCCTCACGTGTCGCGCGGCCGCTCGTGGTTGCGGCGCGTGCGCACTCATCTGAGCACACTTTTTATGCAGCACCTAGATGACATGCGAGCTGCCGACACGTGCTGCACACCCACATTAAGTTAAGTCACAAGTCCTACCTACCAATAATACGTGAAGCAAAAATCTTTGGACAACATTTTTACCAGAATTGCGCGGGCAGAGGAATATGAAGTGTGGCACAATTGTAGATCATGGGTGGGACTACTGCTGCACGCTGGTACTTTCATATTATGTGCATTTAATTAATATAATTTTAATTAAGTAAAACGTTACCTACACTAAGGTATGCAACCAATATTAAAAGTTCACAATTTGTGACAATGTCAAATATGTTTTGACGTACGACATTTAGTGTTATTGTCTTCTTATTATAAAAAATTCGTCACAAAATCGTGTCACAATGTTAGTAACGTCACTCCTCCGAAACAGATTTACCGATCTTTACCAAATTTTATATGCAAATTCAGTAGGCATATCTTCTATCCCCTAAATGTAAAGGTTGTTGGGTCCGCTAGTAAGCCTACAAAAGGTTTTACATTCAAGCTGTAACACTGAAGTGATTTCGAAGCCGAATGATTTTTTATAATTATGGTCGAAGATCTCCGCGCAGTGCACTGCATCTGCCATCTGTTCCTTTGAGTGTGTGACCAGCCCATTGTTAAGTTCTCTGCCTTATGACTTCGTTACGAATTCTGTCGGAGAGAGAAACACGTTCAATAGCCCGTTTGGCTACCGCAAACTTGCGGACCAGTCCTAAATTAAGAGGGCGTGTTTCAGCCCCGTTGGTCATCACGGGGAGAACACATCGATTGAAGACTTTCGCCTTTAAGCTCTGCAGTATAGGCGACGTAAGTATGTGACGAAGCTTCCGGAATGGTGCCCAACCCAATTTAACGCTTCAATCGGCTTCCTTCTCCTTCCTTCGTTCATTGAGAGAGGCCCACGTCCAGCAGTAGACCGATAGGGGCTGATGATGGTATACATAGTAATAGGATAACACACAATGAGTTGGATTTGACCTGTATCTACGTGATGTCAATAAGTGCACAAGAATATATACACGTGATTCTTTTTTAAGAATTTACCATTTTAAACGTCACTATCTAAATTAAGCACTCAACTTCACGCCGAAATATATCAAGTGCACACATCTGTTAAAATGCACAGACGGATTCCAATTTTGCAATTTTCAATGTAGCATCTGATTAACAATTTGGACCTGACTTGAAATCGATCCCAGGACCTCTAGACAAACGAGACTTTCACAAAGATTTGAACAAGACACGTGATGTAGACAGTGGAGAGTAGCCATTCCAATAGCGCACCCGTTTAAGTCGAAAGAGAATGCAAAATACTATATGTATCTCTTTTCATTCATTTCTCTCTGCGCAATGCACATGCGAGATTAGATAGACAAAGATAGTAATACATTCTCATCTTCCTTCTTAATTAACCAACAGGGACACTCGTAGTCATAGGCCTGCACGAGAGCTGTCCCCTTCGTTAGAAAGGGATAAACCGATCCCTGCGCCATCATTATAATATTTTACTTTAGGATACCTCACACCGCTATCGGGATATCTTCAATCTGCGGCAGTTTAATTTTAATTTGCAGACGCAGTAACATTTAAGATCACTCTCAGTTTTATGTAAATGCGATGTCATTAGTTTCGTGTGTCGTGTTCAGCGGCTGTTAACTCTTTCTACGCGAAAGTAACATTCACTGGAGTAAACAAACCGTAGCTTGTTTGAAAACAGATAATAATCAGTGTGACAAACATTTGCCTACGGGAGCGGACGTGACGTCATGCGCGCTGACAGTTGCGCGGAACTACCAATGGCTACACAGGTTAGGGCCGCTAATATTTAATTAGGTTAAAACATAAAGTTGCACATTCATTCATATGCAGCTGATCCTTGGGTGGCTGGCTGTTACCTAACTGTCTCAGAAGGAGCGTAATGTTTTTCAAGTGTATGTATGTTTATTGCCACGTTTCCTGCTACAGGCTGATCGGCTTCACTTGCTGACGTTCGAGCTGTCGTGGGTTCTAACGCCAGTAAATGTACAGTCAATCGTTCAACTATATATTTTTATTTTATTTTTTTCAAGGAACACAAATAGTTGTTAAAATCTGTACAGATAAATTGATTAAAATTTCACAAAAAACAAAACTGCGTCCACAAATAGTTATATTCACAAAATATATATTTCTAGTTTACCAAATAAAATCCTACTTATAGTTGATCGAATGTATTCTCACTTCTCGATGAAAATTCATATTAATACTTTATTAAATGAATAAACTTTATGTGGATCGATGTGGTTCATCGAGTGTGTCGCAGTGACGTTAGTTCTTGAGTAATATCTGAACGGTACAACACACAGCTAGCTCGTTACGTCACCGGCTGGCGGCTGCAACACATTGGAGTATTGTTTGTAACAGAATATGTGTTAATTGTTTAAAGGACGACCAGTTTTGATCCTCACATTTCATCACCATCATTATTATCATCCCATATCGGTCCACTGCTCCCCTTTCAAGGAACGCTAAGACGGCCAATCTCCTGCTACTGGCATCCATCCCGGAGTAGCCGGCTACTGCACGGAGATCGTCTGCCCACCTGGTGAACGGCCGACCAACACTTCGTCTTCCTAAACGCGGTCTCCACTCCAGAAACCTAGTGGCACATCTGCCATCTTATCTGCTGAGAGTGTGACCAGCCCATGTCACTTGATGTAACATAAAATGTCGGTCTACGGACGATATAGTTCTACGTGACAACTGTTCTCCAATGTACCCGTGCACGCAGCGCCCCATGGAGTGAAAGGGATGACTTGTTATGCTCTCTCTGTCGGTTCTTTACATTTTTATATGCGTCGAAATTTACAAAATTAGAATCAACACGCTCCAGCATACCTAACAGCACTTGCTAAAAATGTAATGAAATTGACGTATAAGGAGACAGAACCATAATCGTGCCCTATAGGCTATATGCAATACGCATGACCACTCTCCGTTCAAAGATGTGGAAAGGGAAGGAAGAGAGTCTTCGCTAATGTAATGAACTCCTCCTGAAAAAAATAGATACATACAACGTGCGCTCGGTCTATGTTCTACACTTTTATTGTAGATTTAAGATTGAGAAGAGGGCGTGCAACAGAGCGGAGATGGCGCCAGCTACTGCCGCACGCGGTCGGGTCGGCACGACCGGACTGAGCAACTCTCCGTCACATAACACCGGCGCGAAGTGGCCTGTGACGTCGCACTTGCCAAACCCGGGCCATCATGGGGAGCAGAGCATAACGCATATCTACATTTACTTTGATTGTGCGTATGTTTATGGGCGCCGGTGGTTCGCGTGACCGTCTTTCGAAAACGTCAACTGTAATTGTTCTAATTGTTTCATTCTTCATTTGGCAAACTGAGCAAAAAACGAGTTTAAATATAATTTAACAACAACACGATAAGAAATACCCTTATACGCTCCATAGGACTTACATTGTGTAAGCACTTAGCGTATATTGTATATATATAGTTCCATGACAAAAGAGACAATTTCTCACTTCTTGACCGTACGTAGTTAAATATATTTAATGAATAAACAAAATAGCGATCATTATAAAAGTATACTTTCGGCGGAAAAATAGCGACTGCTGCACTATAGACTACACATTTGTAAATCAGCAAACCTGCCAGTATTCGTAAAACGGTGACACACTTGTGCTCAAGAGTGTATTTCTTGGACACGCGTACTAAACAAAAACAGGAGGGTCTCGTTTACACAGGTACGCATGGTCGCCATCACCAAAAACAAAACCATCATAGAATTATACAATAGCAGTGTTTGACCATGATATTGCCAACGGCATTGACCTCCAAATGTAACCCCGTAATCGTTCATCCAAACATCTCGATTGCGGTAAATTTGCAAAGCAGTACATTATGTTTTCAACATTAGTATATAGTAGTATTTGTTGTGGCAGGAAATCATAAAGGTTAAGACTGCACGTGTGTAGTTAGCTCGATAAGTTATGATGGCACGGTAATTTTATGTTTTGGAGTAGCAAACTCTAATACGAATCGACGTGTAAAATATCCACCATATAAACCATCGTAACGCTTCACGGCGCTGACTCCGCTTATGACTCTGCGCACCTTTCAATTCAGAAGTTCGTTTTAAATAAGTAAACTTTACTTGCTTTTACTTTTCTTTTTTAAATTTATCATTCATCAGCGCATTAAGTTTGTTTGTGGATGCGTAAGCATTTCAGTTTCAAGTTCACTGAGCGCGATACAAATATTTCGCGACCTGTAGTAGAGATACATTATAGTAGCAAAATGATGTATGGACTAAAAGTGACAAAAATATAGTGAGAAAGTTGTGAACTTCGTTATAAGCAAATTTTTGTGCCGCTTCGTTACGCTGTTATGCCCATGGACGTAAAGGAAGTAAGGAGGCTCTAAATGTATTATCATATCATTCGTAGTGATACAGGCACGGATCTGTCATCGCAGTCGGTGCTGTGGTGGCCAGGTGTTTACATTTAGCCGGACATATCATCTCATATTTTGCGTCACTACAGATCGCAAGTAGATTGGGGGAAGGGGTACTGCATTTAATCATTTCGTTACAACATATTGAACTGCCCTGCGTTTTAACAAGAGTAAAGCCTGAAAAATATATCCCAAGGGGGAACAATTCAGTATTTGCGTGATAATTATTATAAGTTAATATTATTACAGATTGCTATTGCTATGTGTCTTAGTACCGAGTTTCATCTGAATCACTACAGTAGTTTTCGCGAGGAATCGTAACAAAAATTTACAAAAGTGCGTGCCATGGTACTGACAATTATAATTATGTATTAAGGAGGCGACGGTAATTTATTATAATTATGCGTTATCGTAATATACATTTATTTATTGATGGACTTGGTGGATTGATGAAAGACGAATCTACTGATATATTTAAAATTTGATACTTAGTAAATAAAGTAAAACTCGAGATCCCCAGATCTAAACCAGCTGATAGTCAGCTGTATTAATAATTATAGGGCATCATTTCATTTATCAATTGATTACGGTAAATGGCAAAAGAGCAGTCGGCAAATTTTGGTAACTGTGTAGGTACCCGTAAATAGTTGCATAATATTGGCTGTTGCCCTCCTAACTCCTGCCCTCCAATGAGCCACCGTAAACTCACGACTGCATAACTACATAGCGTTTGTTTGTGTCATGTGAGGGAGACTGCACTGAGAAGCTGCAATGTAGCTTGACTCTTATTTCAGTCAGGATAATTTCAAAATTTAAAATAAATAAGAGCCACATCAGCGGCTAGACCATTTTCGCTACCTTGCGCGATCTGCTCTCCACGTCAGAGTGGGGGGATGAGGGATCCCGCGGTCGCTCTGGTCATGATAATAATAGTTTCATTGACTATTATAAATATTCTCATATCGTTATGCATCTCTCGCATCTCCGGGGAAGTGAAGGGTCGGAACCCCTATCAACCCCAAACGTAGTTTCGACGTCCGACGAGCACTCTAAGCAATCTGATGAAGGTGCACTTGTTGTTGGGCTTCTCTTCGCTTCCGTAGCATAAATTCAACTCCGGAAATAAAACAAAGTGGCTCTTATAAAAATAGGTGAGTGAGTAGGTGTGTCGACGTCTGCCTGGCATTGCATTGTTATATGCGGGTGGTGCGCCGCCAGCTGCCGGCCCACAGATGTTGCACGAGGCCACTACTCGCGTCTTGTTTGTCTACGGCGAGACGCGCCACAGAAGTAAAGAAAGTCTCCTTTCGTAATCACTTTTAGATTTAAGAAATGACACAACTCGCTTCACAATGTTGTATGCTGCAATGACTATCAGGTATAGCAAAAAATGTGTATAAAATGTTGTTTTTTTTCTATTAAGTTCCTTCTAAATTTTTACATTTTTTGTGAAAACAATGTGAAGTGTAAATTCTTTTAGGATTTGTTACGGTGCTGTTTTTGTGAAAATATTTGTGTTGTGGATACAGTTTTGGTTTTTGTTAAAGTTACGCCTATTGCTTATTTTTTATATTTCTAACGACTAAATGTATTCCTTGAAAATCAATAAAACAGAAAAAATATTTATGAGGCAGTGTCATGCTGCTGTATAGTCGAATTGGGTAGATCGATGGAGATGCCTATCTTTTACATGTTGCAACATCATAGTTATACCGTCGCGTTTCGTGAGGAAATCCAGTTTCTGGTGGCCCCTTGAAGAAAGAGAAGAAAAGGAGGGCAAAGAATATCAATCGTTTATGTCAAGCGTCGGTAGCTCGTTAGATTTTAAAAAGAACTACTGATGCAATTGTGTAAAAAAATAAAAATAAAATGTAATAAATAAATTACTATTTATGAGAACACACTGCACAATACAAGGAAGCTTCACATAATAATACACACACAAAAATCTATACGAACATTACTTACTGTTGAGAATCACAATAATAACACAAGAAGACAAAAAAAAATGAAAGTGTTTTGGCACGTTCAGCAGCGTGTCTCACAAAACGCCATATCCTTCTTCAGTTAGGATTTGAACACAACTTAATCCCAACACCGATTTTCAGGACAACCATTTTAGTTCTACTTGATTTAATCTTGGCGGTAGCGAGCGGCACTCACAACACACCATAGTATTTACATTTTCATACAATACAGCCTAATCAATAGAGAATAATAGAGCCTGAATGCTACCGTACTTCGGCCAGGCTGGTGGCCATCGGTATTGGCGCCAACAACGAAGCACAATGGGCTCACTCTCTACCAGTACAGGGATAAGGTTCAACGGTGCGCTACGACCTACACCTCATTTGATATGGGCCCAATATTTGATTTGTACACAACATTTTGACCTTTTTCTTTCTCAAAGTAGTTCTCGTTGTCGTTTCAAAATATTGCCGGCCGATCCTCACGACTTGTGACACTATCAGTAATGTCAATATTGAGTTTCTTACATCGATGGGCGCTGGCTATCACAACGAGTTACTTTGAGTTCTTACATTGATGGGCGCCGGCTACCTATGCGATTTACTGTGAGTGCTTATATGGCTGGGAGCTGGCTGCAACAGCGAGTTAATTTGAGTTTCTTACATCACTGGGCGGTGGCTACCATACCGAGTTACCAGCCCGTGATGGTGGGGCTGTTTCCTCTGCACCATTGTCGGCAAAGTTTGTGTACTTAGCGCGACCAATTACGAGTGCTGTCCTTTATTGCATAGAAATGGGTTAAGGAGACGAGGACGATACAATGAGCGGCTAGCATCATTTATATATTTGATAGTCGGGGGAATCAACATATTGCTCGCAGCATCAACCATCGCAGGGGAAGAAAGTTTCGTGGTGGCCCTGCACTGGCAGACATAGTGTTGGAAGACATCACCCTCGGTATACAGATGCTCAAACCGCGGAGTGCAACTGTGACCATGACCTGTCGCGCTCTGGGAGCAGCTTCTGTCCAGCAGCAGATGTCTTCTGATTGACGATGAATCAACGCCTAGCGCAGCTGTGCAGAAGCGCAGACATCCCACCCCTTATGGACCGCCCAAAACTCACGTGACTTCTTCTGTATCATGATCCTGATCTACCGGGCAACATAACTTTTTTAATCTTCAGTTTTTTATGCCCATTTTGCTTCGAGAACAGAACGGAGAACCAACGGAGAGAAAATCTTTACGACATGACATGTGAACAACAATGGGCCAGCGCGAGCCCATATTATAATGTTCCTCGCCAGTTTTCGAGGATAATCTACTATTCCCTAATACCTAGTGTTATACATTTATATCTAGATGCTATTATATAAAGTCTATATTGTTCTGGAAAATAACAGCAAAAGTTTTATGATCGTGTATATTATATTTGAAATGGTATATAATAGTGTATTGACGTTTTTATGACTATTGAGATAATGCCATAATAGATGCTGATAAAATTCGGAATGCGTATCAAAGGATACACCGATAAACGGATAGAGCGACCGATAAATATATTTACGGAGAAACCTGTGACCCGCTCACAAAATAGTCTCCTGTTGTACTAATATTATGATCATTATTATAATCTTAATATAAGCAAGCAGCTTGTGGCCGTGAACTGCTCCCTGGGGCAGGCTTGCGCCCTGTCGTGGACGTTATAGTGGCGTTTTTTTTTTCAAGTATAAGGGGACAAACCAGCAATTGGAGGCATTTTGTTGACTATTTACGCCCAATAACAATTGCATCTTAATTTTTTTTATAGAATACGGGGGGGGGGGGAGTATAAACGAGCAATCAAAGTCTTTTTTACTATTATACACGCCCATGAACATTCACCCCCAATGGGCCATGTGTTCGTACTAAACGGTTTCCGACTGTTATTAGGAATTGAAATAATCTCTAACACTTTATGGTACGACCCGGAACTCAAACCCGTGCGCAAATATATTTTTTCATTATTGACTAACGAAGTAGAGCGTCTGCAGCTGGCGGCTGCGTGGACAAGCAAGTCAAGCCGCACTCCACCCGATTTTTACAAAAATATAACCCCAAACCTATTGAGCTATGATTAGGTACCCTCTGATTAAACAGCCGTCAGTTGTTTTGACATTTCGCGCAGCTGAAGCTCTAGGCTTAGCGTACATACAAGACACGCTTCATAAGTGATTGAGCGGATGATATTACACATTGGATAATCTACAGATAAAGTTATGACTTATGATTCAATAATTAAGATATCCATTGTTCATTCTTGTTGAGATGGATTCAATATTTACCCTAGTGTTCTCCTTTTGCATTATACCTACGCGTCTCATCTGAGCACCGTTTGCCGGCTGAACGCGAGGGACAGGATATACATACACGTCTACTGCATGTTTGTGTACAGGCAGTCTTATGTAAGTAATAATAATAAAAAGATGCGAAAAGTCCTTATGTGGAGGGAGCACGGCAAGTGTGTAGGTAATGATCTTGACTGATGACACTAGGTTACCACCGCCTCCCCGAGATCTGGTGTTGTCTGTATATTATGGGGGATGGATATATACCCACCTCCACCTATGCTCCAACCCACCTCTCGCTATACGGAGCGAATCATGGGGGATGCACGGGGGATTGCTCACCGGCTCTGTTCCCCAACGTGCAATTCTTGATTACACATTACTTAAGTTATTTCACTCTCCCCTTCCTGGGCCTGACACCACAAAGACATCGGCCTCGTCGGTCCTGATTATCTCGATGCAGCTATGTCGTTACCTATCCTTCCTCTTCGCGTGCCATGTATGCGCAAATGGCTTCAATTGCCTAAAGCTCTGTTCCGTTGCGATCAAATCCTGATGATAGAGGCGACATCTAAAGCACAAATTAATAATAAGCAAATAATATACACACAGCGAGGATATCCTTATGACGACTTCCGACGCGTATACATCCGCACTGTAGTTGTCAGGAAGATGCGTTGCCTTCACTTCCTCATCACCAACAGCGTGGCACCGGCTACACATGAACGGCATGAAACGCGACACTGCCACTTTACGCAGCTGTTTTGTTGGTGACGTGTATGTCTATACACGTCTCCAAGGGCTTATTCTATAAATCTGATGTATAATCACCTACCAGTAGGTGTATCTACACTTGTTTTTTTACGTCGCAGCGCACGATCGTGGCCCTTGCGATGGGCAGGTCACAGGTGCAGAGCTAATTACAGGCTGCGGCAGCCGTGCCCGGCACTCTACTCGCTCATTATGTCGCATTGTTCCTGAATGTGGCTCGTAATTGCAGCTCGCTTCGCCTGTGAGATATAATCATCAGCGGTGTTCCTTCTGGTGTGCAAACCTGAAAACAGAAACTGCCATCTCCCACACGTGAACTGAGATGATTAAGCAGAGAAAGGTGTGTTACACGTAACCGCGATAAAGCGTTACACTCAGTCGCTTACAGCTTCACACGATTTAACCCGTCACATTTTCCATGCCGCGGGGCTTAACTTTGTTTCTAGTAAACTCTTAAACAAAATCACAAATATTTACAAACCTTCTATCCGAATGCAAGCAAGTATCAATGTCTCAAGTGATCGCCACGTGGCGTCTGTTGTTGCAGACTAAGAGGTGCTCAGAGTATTGGACCATAATTGTTCAGATGTGGTGCTGCTACATAATATGTATAATACGTATAATATGTATAATATATATGATATATATAATATGTATAATACGTATAATATGTATAATATGTATTCCATGATATTGGTACATATGTATTTTACAGTATAGGAGACCAAACGAGAAACCAGAGCCTTGTGACGACTACCGACGCACACAAACATACGCACTACTAATGGCTGATGCTTTGCCGTCCTTACCTCCTCCCTTCCAATGGGTCACCAGCTACTTACGGAACGCACGAAACGCATCAATTTAACCGTCATCTTCAGTCGGGGTCATGTGAGCGAGGGGCACCCTTCTGGCCGTGCCGACCCATTTCGACTGCAATGTAGTATGGCACTACCCTTTAAAAAAAATCCAACGAAACATAAATAAAAAGCGACACCATAGCTATCACTTAAGGGTGATTACCCTTCTCTATTGGGGCGGGGAGGCTGGGTGGGGCCCAGAGATGCGTGGCTACACCACTGCGAGTGCCATCAGTGACCCGGAACCGACAACATTTCCACCTCCAGAAGGACCGCCCCGTACTATAGGTCCACCCTAACGGTTTCGGGATGGGGTGAGGTTCCCATCACCTCATTTCAATTGGCTTCTCCCAAGGTGTCTTGTTTTGCCCCAGGTTACTGAGCCCCAGCGCAACGACAAGGCTTGAACCATGGTGGGACTTACTCACCTGTGAAACATTTCTGAATGTGCAAAAAGCTAATAAAGACGCGCTAAAATCTGTAGCCACACAGTTTGGCGCGCAATACTTTGATCGGCGTATCGACGTAAAACTCCACAGTCTGTTCAGTGTTGCCGTTAAACGTGATTTATGCAGAGGAAACATAAAACTATAGGCAATGACGACGCGCCCCCGCGCGCCGCGCGCCGCGCGACGCGATACACACGCAAGCACAGGGGTTACATATGTCTCATCGATGTTATTTTTTTTTAAGAATAAGGGGCAGACGAGAAATCGGAGCGTTTTTACTCCTACAATAATAATAACAATAACCAATAACATCCACATAATTACTATGCCGATGCGTTTTCCTCCTCGCCCCAATGGGCCACCGGCTACTCACAAATCGCACGAAATGTGAAACTGGATATTTCACTTTACGGCGGTATTATGTAAGCGAGAGGTCCCCGGTCGTGCCGGCCCAATTCCGTTGCATAGGAGGATATCCTCCTCCTACGCGGCATGGCACTACCTGTTCCTAGTATACGCAAGAGGTAAGATACAAGATAATTACCTTCTTTAATTTCGATAACCGAGGGTCAGTATTCGACGTCGATGACAGGTACATTGTATCTAATGCCGTTTTAATTTTGTTCAATGTTTACAATTATGTGTTATTTTAACCTCTATAATATGATTGCGTTAACTCCAAGAGGTTTATGATTGATATTATGTATGACTGCTGGATGGCACCTGTGGGCTGTGCATCGTCGGTATAAAAAGTTTTCTTTCTTATGGTTTGAGGACGGAAATAAACCATCGAAGCCATTTGGTGACTGTCGAGTTTAAATCCCATGATCACCCCTATATATAGATGTTCTGCACATTTATTGAAGTTTTTCACCACTTCCACGGTGGTCTACCTGGATGGTTGGTTGCGCACAATAACGGACAGCACAGCCATTCTATATTTTGTTGCGCACAATAACGGACAGCACAGCCATTCTATATTTTGTTGCGCACAATAACGGATAGTATAGCCATTCTATATTTTGTTATGTTGTTCGAAGGGAAAGTCACATAAGGCACGAAACGCGACACCGTAGTTGTCCCTTGACGTCGTAGTGTGGGCTACGCTGCCCCGGCCGCGCCATTCTAGTACGGCTGTAGCGGTTCTGCCTTATGTAAATCATAAGACAGTGACTGATATTATCAACGAAAATTTGTGTTTCTCAGGATTACGTCATATGCTGGCTACTCCTGTATGTAACAGGCGAAGGGACGCAAGCTTCCGCCTCTCCCCCAAAAGCATCTAACGGTGTCTCATGAAAGGATAACATTTGACAAATTCTACATTTGTTCGGCGAAACTTTACTTGTGTTGAGTCCGCTGCTGCAAACTCATGATAATGCGTCTATATTCAGCACCGTCCTCGCTATCTCCCATCTCCTATCTCCCGACATTCATACACAGTGTGTGTATAACGCGTGTTTGTCTGTACGTATCTTATCTCCAATACGCTCGCAGTATTTGATGTTACGTGAATCACAACTCAAACACTGGCTGTCGCAGCGGATGATGTGAAGACGTTTGTAATGCTGATAATTGTGTTGTTTTGAGCGGCGCAACCGAAGATTGTCGTCATCATGTTCTGCCTGTTCGGCAGTCGGCGCCGTCCGGCCGATGGTGACTGTGTAATGATGACGGCGATGTCTTGTAAACGCTAAAGTTTGTATCCGACACGTCTGCGTCTGTGTCTGCGTCTGCGTCTGCGTCTGCGTCTGCGTCTGCGTCTGCGTCTGCGTCTGCGTCTGCGTCTGCGTCTGCGTCTGCGTCTGCGTCTGCGTCTGCGTCTGCGTGTGTAATTCTCGAATTTGGTACAAAATTCGAAATTTCGTACAGATGCAGGTTATATTCTGTAATAACATTGTTTTTACCACGAAAAAATAAGGATAATTGCTTCGTACAGATAACTTCATATCGTACTGGTTACTGAGTTACGAAGTAGAACTTGCTATGCAATACGTACCAGAAATTAATTTATTTTCTAGATTTGATCTAATATTAATTCAAATTAAAGCATTTAACAAAAATAATATTATTAAGGTATAATATAAATAATAACTAATAAATTATTTGGATTTCAAATAATATTTTGGATAGTTATTATTAGGTTCCGCACAGGCTATTTAAATTTGAGAGAATCTTTTTTTTTTTTATAGAATAGGGGCTGAACAAGAAATCGGGGTCTTTTTTACAACTACTAACGCCCATGAACATCCATATAATTACTATGCCGATGCAATGCATGCCTTCTCCAACCCCCTATGGGCCATCAGTTACTCATAAACCGCACGAAACGCGACACTGAAGATGTCACTTTACGCCGGTATCAAGTGAGCGATGTAGTGTCATGCACCGTGCATGGCACTACCTCCTTCCTTCCAATTCATTGATAACATAATCATTTTGTGTAAATAACTTTAACTAATATTAATATCTAGCCGAATTTTGGTAACAAAACCCCTTTTTCTGACGCAGTCTGGGAAACATACGATTGTCCACTTAAGAACCGCCATTCTGTTAGTTTCTTTTCGATATATGATGATTTGATGTTGGATTAGAACCTGTTTATGTTGTGAGTACCTGTGTAATGTGTTTATGAGTCATTTTGTTGACTCTAAAGGTCGCGCCGTCTCCTGACACTTGGCTGACGATATTCACAGAACTTGACGAGCGTGCAAACAAGAACCCACCAGACGAGACAGGGCTGTGGGAACGTACATGTCATTGACCTCTTGCATAAACCATACATTACCTGCGGATGGTAATGTATTACAAGTATTTTTATAGCATAGAGGGACACTTGTCCACCTCCACCCATGCTCCTACCCACCTCTGGTATACGCAGCGAGTCATGGGAGATGCACGGGGGTTTGCTCACCGGCTCTGTTCCCCAACGTGCAATTCTTGACTCCCTACACATTATTTAAGTGCTCTCTCGTTATTTCACTCTCCCCTTTCTGGGGCCTGACACCAAAAAGATAGAAGTTGTCATCGGCCTCGTCAGTCCTGATTATCTCGATGCAGCTATGTCGTTACCTATCCTTCCTCTTCGCGTGCCGTGTATGCGTAAATGTCATCAATTGCCTAAAACTCTGTTCCGTTGCAACCAAATCCTGATGATAGACTGGGCCCACCGTCTTCCGTTCGATGCCGTTCAACATGATGTTTCGCTCGTTTTTGTACAAGCCACATTCTCACAGTACATGGTCTCTGGTATCTGCTTCATGACATGATGGCAGGTCACATAACGCCATCCTGTGCAGGCGACTTCTAAAGCACCCGTGCCATGTTAGTATCTGTGAAATAACGTTCTCAGGTTCCACCCATTGATATGCCAGACGCATTGGAACTTCTGGAAAGAAGCAGTACAGCTCCTTCCCGTCGGCACACGCGGCCCAACGTGACTGCCAAGTGGAGATGACGTCGTCCGCGATAACGCTTTTCTTTTTCTTACGCTCCTTGCCCTTGAGCCTCACGCACGCGTCCCGTTCGAAGAACCTCCAGATCGGCAGGCAAAACGCCGGCCAATACTGGTAGCGCTTCACTGCTGCATGACCTGTAGGCCTTCGTCAATAATATCAAAGCTGGTCTTTGGATGCGTAAGAATGCACTACGTACAACATAAAAGTGAGAGCGTTGTCACCAAAGCGCTGCAGCATATGTCAGCATTGCAACATAGGTTCCGTGGTACGGGAATCTAAGTACCCGTTACTTCACACCCCACGAGGAGGTAAAGACACGTGAGACCTTCCCGAAAGAGCTAGCGGCCTTTTCGCCCATCAAGACCGCATGCAGCGCAAGGATCTAGCATCGTCTATGTGTACCCCAAGGACCTTGGTTACAGATACACTCGCGATCGAGGTACCATTCATCCTAATGGTCGGTCCACTTTTAAAACGACCAGTAATTGTCATAGTCTGGGTCTTGGATGCGGAAAATGTTACCGTCCAAAGCGCTTCGTTGTGTTGGCCACCGCAGCCAACACAACGGTTACAGAAATAACTTACGAGAGTCTGACAGATGTTCGGAGAGATGCCCGCAGCTTTCGATTTTAATAGTGTCATTGGCCACCATGCATTATAGAAGGCTCCGGTGATGTCGGTCGGTGAGTTTTCCGCCATGAATGACATTCTTCGAAGGGCGAGATCTACCAGTTGCGGCTCGATATGCCAAACCCCAAGGATTTTCATTTCCCTTCCCTCCCTCGCGAAAGACTAGTCTAAAGGAAGGTTCTTCTGCCGAAGTCGGTCCTGGTACGCTGCTACACATCTGATATGTAATTAGCTGTTGGTCGCTTAAGTTATCACCTTCGCGTACGCGCCACTCTGATATCGGTACTCCTCTTGTCGGTGAACTCCACTAGTCAACCGTCCAGCTATCACTGTTTATGAGAATAGCCTAGTGGCAGACAAACGAACAGACAGACGTCAATCGGAGTCTTAGTAATAGGGTCCCGTTTTTAACCTTTAGTTACAGATGGATACGAGTAGTAGCAGATCGGTCGCCTTGGCGTTCATTGAGAGAGGCCTATGTCCAGCAGTGGACCGATAGGGGCTGATAATGATGATCATGACGAAAACCTTATTGACAATGGTGATAAGTACACCTTGTTAACAGTGAGTGTAATACAACTCCTGCGCGGTGTGATGAGAGACTACAACATGGGATACGCACAACAGGAGTCAAATTGTGCTGCGCTCGTTTAGCCTATCTCCTGTCCGAACTCAGAACATAAAACACAAACAATAGTTATTGATGTCTTAAGTTCACGCCAATGCTACTCATCTGGACATCTGTCATCTCAGTGCACTTGGATCATGGTTGCTGTAAAGCGCCTGAAACGTCGGGCTGGTTAAATAATTACATAAAACCGTAATAGTACTTTTATTGTAATAAACACCAGGCGGTGTCAGAGATATTTCCTCGGTCATGCTGTGCCGATACTGCTGCAATGCAGACGAAATCTGCCACAAGAACTACTGCCGATGATGATGAAATTTTAATGTAAACCACGGTCATGATGTTTAATGCTCCCGAGATCCGGCCCCGCCGGTAACCAGCTACGACATCCGGATTCCGCCTACCGGTTATTAAATCAGTTTATAAACTGGTTTTTATGCGACTATAAATTATATTACATTCAATCAGGGGATTGAACAAATTATTGATGATATTTCGACATAACACGTCTGTGTGCGTTTTATTAGAAGAGCCCTTGCTGTTACAAACATGTTACTTTATTTCTCCTAATTATAAAATAAAATAATTGCCCTAGAAGGGAATCGGTAGTTAAAAAATCGTATAAAATGAGACAGTGTCATGTGACCGAGATGTACCTCCCCGGTCGTGCAGAGCCATAGTTAATACTTATCGCAGTTGTGGCAGGAAGTACAGACTAAGAGGTGGAGCTCTTACAAATACGTTAGTAGTAGCTATGCTGTCGTCATTCAGGGAGGCATTGGATGAGGGAGCACAAATAACCACCGTACGCGTATATTCTTGATCGATCTATGTGAATATTGCTGAGCATCGGGAGCAACTACCGGTGACAACTCTTTGGTTGCTGTGTTACGCTATAGAAACTATTTAGGTGCTCTTTGCACCTACCTCCTATACCGGCTGGGTGAGGCTGGTAAATAGGCAAAATGCCGCGGGCCGCCGTCGCTCGACGAACCTTCGCACCTGCCACGCGTGAGCCGCCCTCTCGTTGGAGAAGGGGGGGATAATATTTTCTTCGGCTAATCAAAAATATCTATCGGGATGCATCCTTCCCATCTGCGGGAAAGCATGGGGGCGTCTGACACCTATCGACCACAATTTGACTTAGACCGTAGCCCAATGTGTCTTATAGTGACCATTGAAGTTGCACTGGACACTTCCTACACCATAGAGCAGTCAAAACGAGCATAAATTCAGGTCCGAAAAAAAGTGTGTGTGCAAAATTCAAATATCATTAGGACAGGGCGGGGTTCCGTCTGATGTATTAACCGCGTCCCCTCTATAGTCACGCCACTGTCTGTTCAATAAATAGAGTAAAATGAGTCCCATAAGGGAAATGAATGATGATATGTTGCAATAAATACGTAATGATCGCGCTTCAAATGAAATTGTGCTCCGAATTGTTTCCCGCTGGTTCATTGGTGTGCGGCAGTAAGGTCCGTTACAGTCTACTCGGCGGCTCCTCACTCTATAACATGGCCTGCTCTTGATCTATTTCAGTCGTTTCCAAACTTCTTGTCCCGATACAAATTCCACACGTACTTTTATGTTATTTTGATTTTGAATAACTCTAGAGGCTCCCATTGCTGAGCTGATCGTGAGGCTAATATGAATCGTCTTTTGATCTTCAGCTCAGGGACACGAGATGAGGACTAGGTGTGGTGCCATGTTGTATTGCAGCGGAATTGGGTCTGCACTTCCTTCTTTTATGAAGTCGGTTAAATGTAAAAACATACATCAAAACGAAAGTTTAAACATAAAATTTTATGATTATTAATTTAATCACACGTTACTTGGCTGAAATCAACTTTTGATATTAAAATTAAAGGACGCAACAGTGGGCATTGTACAATTTTTTAACACCTATTTTTTATTGTACATTTCGCAGACATAGGTCAAAATAAGAAACTGGTTTGAACAGGTTTGATTTTTTCGTAATCGTTTCTTTTTTATTATTTAAAATTTTCTAAGGTATAGGCTTGATTACGTCATCACTGGCATAAAGATAGCTGTCAGCCTTTGCCTATATTTTATCGTTTTTTTTCACGTGACGTTAGCAAATGCCAATAATGGCAAGTTATAATAGCAAAATAAATAGGAACTAAGCATTGCCTATATGCCAGGGCTATTTCTTGGAAATATCGTTAATTCGCTATTATAGTGTCAATCGAATGTCTCCATTGCTTGACAGCGTTTAGATGTCCGGCTGGCTCAGTTGGTGACGTGGCGGCTGGTCCGCGTTTTGCGTCAGAGGTCGCGGGTTCGAATCCCGCCTAGGTCATGCATGTTTACATAATTATGTTCATAATTATGTTTATATATATGTTTATATAATACAAATGTCCCTCTATCGACCACAATCTGACGTAGACCGTCGGCCGACGTGTCTTATACTAACGATGAAGCTGCACTGGATACTTTCGTCAGCATAGAGACAGAGAAGTGGAAAAAAGCCACACATTATCTAGTTTCTACTACGTCTCTGGGCAAACGAGTGTTAGTAGCCTGTGGTGACTATTGACGTCCACATGTGTCCCACGAAGTCCTGCGCCGTATGCTTGTCCCAGTGCGCGCCACAACAATAGCCCGATTGTGTAGCAGTCTTCATTTAAACATTGACATCAATGATCAATTGTATCATCAACGAAAATATGCATGTACTTGTGTATGTTGTGTGTATACTATATGTTCTAACATATACATGTACTTGTGTATGTTGTGTGTATACTATATGTTCTAACATATGCATGTACGAGTGAATGTTGTGTGTATACTATATGTTCTAACATATGCATGTACGAGTGAATGTTGTGTGTATACTATATGTTCTAACATATACATGTACTAGTGTATGTTGTGTGTATACTATATGTTCTAACATATGCATGTACGAGTGAATGTTGTGTGTATACTATATGTTCTAACATATACATGTACGAGTGAATGTTGTGTGTATACTATATGTTCTAACATATACATGTACTAGTGTATGTTATATGTATATATGTATACACACCTAATTATCACAAAACAACATCTTCACGCCAATTCCCAATCCTTAATTTCATCTAGTGAATCGTAGAATTTGTTTATTAACTATGACTACATAAGAGCAATAAAACATTAATGAAAGTTGTTTAAATTTTAATATTAATAAAGAAATACAAAGATTTGTACACGGCAAGGTCAATGCTGATACACAAGCAGCCTACGAATAGGTACATAACGTTTTAATATTACATACAAATGACTAATTGTATCTTCCAAGAGCACGTTCTGCCATATCTCAAAAAGATTATTATTCATTTTAAATAAAACTGTCATCGTTTTTATATAACGAGCAGTGACCCGCGGTTTCACTTGCGTTAAGTCTATTTCAAGGGAGTCAAGATTGTATTTTGTATATGTGCTCAATTTCATCGAAATCCATTCAGTAGTTGTTTGTGGAAAAGAGTAACAAAGAGAAAGAGAAGAAAGAAAAGGCTTTCGCGTCTATCAATAGGGTAGTCTTTAAAAATAATTGCTAAAGTCACTGGAATAAAATTAACTACGAAATATTCTCTGCGTTCAAAAGCTGCTGTGATTTTTGTTTCGGAGTCTTTTGGCGATTCTCCATAAACATCCGCATAATCAGATTAGAGGCTTTAAACCCATTCTTTATCCATTCTCACTTTGCAGTTCACGAATTCATCGCAGCACACTTATACCTTAAAGGTCGGCAACGCGCAAGACTTGGCGTCTTACAGATGTCTATGGGCGGCGGTAGTCACTACCTATTGCTCTACTGCTCGTTTGCCCCCTATCTCATAAAAAAACACTATACCTCTGACGATGACTGGTCCAGCTGGGTCATGGCAGCTAATTAGTAGGCGGGAGTATTAAGCCTCGTGTGTCCCGAAGGAGAAGAGGTGCTAAAGTCATCGGCATATTTATTACGCGGATGTTTATGGGCATCAAAAGGTTCCGACTGCTCGTGTGTCCTCTATAATATATAAGAAACAATTGCACATTGTTTTGTCTTATTATTTATCACTGGATCTCAAGCAGGCGGCTGAAGGCTGTATGCGTATGGTCAGATACGTAAGGAATGATAATAATAACAATTTAAATTAACTGCGACATGATCCGTTGTTTTATTGCAATTGAGGTAATTTTATTGTAGTTAACTTTAGGAAATTATTTTTTATTTGATCGAAAAGGTCTTTCCAGCGCACGGAAAACAGTTGAAGCGAGTATCACAGTTAACAGCGGATTCCAAAGGCACGCGCCTTGAATGTGTCGAATATTTAAGTTAAATATAAACCCTGGCTATTTTGTCATTAAACTAGTAGCCAAGGTAATAAAAAAAAACAACTATTAAGCGGCAATTACTGATACCTAAGGTTGAGCTGATAGGTCCATTTGTATCATTAGCATAATTATACGAAATCACGCGATCGATTCTGTCACGGTCGGCGGTTCGAGGAAGTTCGCTTTAATTAGTGCTTTTTCTTATTAAAAGTGTCGTTATAATTGTGACCACTTTATGATTATTGAGAGCAGCAGGGGAACTGGGCCGGCGCAGCAATATCTCTTTTGTAAAACAACTGTCTCGCTGTGCTTAAATTATGCGTGTTCGATATGCGTTTGTTACTTGCCCTTTATATATGTATTTGTGACTCACCCCGCTCAGATAAAACTTCTGAGGTTTTCGTGGCTGTGTATTGAGCAATAAAAGCAAAAAAAAAAAAAAAAAAAATTGCACCGGCTTAAAGAAATAGAAAGAGGAATATATTTATTATCTGCTTCACAATACCACAGACAAAGTAAACGTATAAAAAATAAAAAAGAAGAATCAAATACAGTAGGATAAAGCAATATAGGATATATCTGTTAGAATTTCACGTGCGGTGACCATCTTTAGAATTTCACGTGCGGTGACTACACTGAACCCAGCGCTCTTCTTCACTCTTCCCGGTGGATGGAATGGCAATATGAAACTATCGATCAATATAGGGCCCCGGATGCTTTTCGATACAACACCGCCAGCTTCCTGACTGCCGTTACTCGGACTCCAATGTCACTGAAACGTTACAGTTATTGAGGTCTTAAGTTTACGCGAATGTTACTCATTACAATAAAATAATTTTAGGGATTCAATCGCGGTTTATTTAATTATATAACTAGCCCTACGTTGCAGAAGCTTTACAGCAACCATGGTCACGATAAACACTACCATGTTAAAAATTCTGTCCCCTGCCATTACATTGGATTCCATAAAGCGCAAATCCCCACTAGGGAGCACCGATACCTCCCAAGGATGATCCGCGACCCCATTCAAACTAAAAGACATCAAAATTTCAAGAGAAGACGACTGGGATCTTCTCCCTGCTTGGGATCCAGTGTTAAACATAATTAAATCAAAAAGTAAACATAACACCGCAAAACAGCAAGATATAGAAATTGTTCGGGTACTTTTAAAAACTTTTAAAAATTATAACATCAGGACATCTGTCATCTCAGTCCACCCGAGACCATGGTTGCTGTAAAGTTTCTGAAACGTCGGGCTAGTTAAATAATTAAATAAACCGCGACAGGATCCGTAAAAGTAGTTTAATTGTTTACCGTAACGTTGCCCTAACATTATAGTTTAGGCTAATTAGCTTACTTGGTGGATTTATATAGAATGGAGACACTAGTAGTGAATGTACAAACCATGAGACAAAGCAAACAGTTTCACTGTAAGCTTGTGTAGATGAGCCTGCTACAATGCGCTGCACAAAAAGTAGCGGAACTGTCGATGCCTTATAATACGCGGAAGACTCACTTCTCATAATTATAGGCAATTCGTTTTTTCCCAGGTGACGGCGGGGCGCGCGGACCGGTGGCCACGTGAGAGATGCGCTTAGGACGTGCTACTTGACACAAGGTGACTGTCTTTGTTTTATGTTATAAGGGGACAAACGTGTATATGAACATAGGAAGAGGTAGTGCCATGCTGCATAGGAGGATGAATGCGACGGGATGTGGCCGGCACGACCGGGAAGACACCTCTCGCTCACTTGAGACCTGCGTAAAGTGTCAGCGTCGCTGTCACGTTTCGTGCGGTTTATGACTAGGCGGTGACCCATTGGGGGGTTGGGGGTATAGGTGATAGGAGGGCAACGCATCTGCGTAAAATGTTCATGGGAACATTCGCTTGATTTTATGCCCTTGCATCCTTAGTTAAAAAGATGATGTCGGACCACTCTGATGACGACACGCGTTTATATAAATCCACAAGGATGCGTTGCCCGGGCTATCAAGCCGCGGCATCGAGCGTGAGGCCTCTAGGGTCTTCCTTGCAATCATTTGTTGCTATTATAGCATATAAGCATTAGCTTCATATCAAGCCTCCAGCTGATTGGACTGATACACCGCGTCTGGATCCGACACAACATACAATAAACATGCAGTATTGGGACACTGCGAATTGGCAGGCGGGAACATTCATCAATATAATTATTTAAGCACTGAATATATTTTTTAGATTTTTAGGCAAATTACATTCACTCCACTCATAGATCTTAATATCTCCATATCTCTAATAAAATGAGCCATATTTGAGTTGTTAACAACTTATGTCAAATAAGAAAAAAACGGCCATTTACAACATGTAAAAACAGTGTCTGTCACTGTTTTTGAGGATCGCAGAATATTTTTGATGTTGTCGTCATGCTCCGGTAACCTTTAGAAATATCTGGTAAGACGTTATTATCCTAAGTTTCTATTGTATTTTTTAATTTGGTCAGCACTTGATGAATTCCGCATATTTATAATTTCAAGCTCAAACGAGGCAGCAAAAAAAAAAAAAAAATCCGCCCAGCAACTTGCAGATGTGGGTTGTCCTTAGAGCATGATCTAAAAGAAATCAATCTTACATATCAGTGAATCTGACGCCCGGACTAAAATTGATCAATGTGACGTGTAACTTTTTTAAAATCGTACCCCCTGTGTTCCCTTAGTGGTTGCTAATTGCCAAGTTCAAAACTGAACTAAAACGAGCAAGTCCCGCTGCGATATTAGGTTGCGGTTGTCCCTTTATTACTAATAAATTATAGGCTAATGTATTAAATAAAAATATTTTATAACGATATAATTTATATAGATATAAAAATATTTTTTATATCTATTCGAATAGATATAAAACTTCTAAACGGTGTATGCTTGTCTGTGTTATACTTCTAGTTTCCGTCGTATTAGCCAGATAATATCACGCTTATCAAACTGATACAGACAGACAAAATGTTTAAACATATTTTAATCATGTGTAGCGTATAAATCAGAAACCGCTTACATAAATTGGCTTGTTTTCGAAAATATAACCTAGATGACTGACCTCGTGAGCATTACATTTATTTCCAAAACTAATAATAAGAAATAATATTTGAAACGAGGAATTTAAACAATCTTTATTTTTATCCTCTTAACTGCTATTTTTCGAGAAATTCACTTTTGTTTTAACTTTAAAGGAGTTCCTGTTTTTTGTGTCTATGAGTTAGTTCCACATTTTAATTTAATGCCGTGCCAACTTAGGTATGTATACTTTAAAGGACATTATTCGAAAAGTGTCATTTCGGGATCGAGGTTCGCTGTCGGCACATCTATTACTATAAGGTTTCTGAAAGTACAGGCATAAGGTATACTTCCATTTGCCATCGAGCTCAAATGAAGTCGCGCGTGAGTCTTTCCACCCGGCCGTGGTGGAAGGGGGGGGGGGCGGATTGCCCCACTCATGATATTTCAACTTGATCCCCCAGCCCGCACGACTATGCAAGTCAAACTTTAGCTGTAAAAGTAAAGTAAAGTCTAAAGTCACTCACGTGACTCCCTCGTTAGAGAGAGGGAGCGGGTAGGAGCGAGGGGATCCGGTCCCCTCTCCCAAGATAATGATAGTCACTTTAGCTAATCTTAAGTAACTACCGGGCTGCATCCTTCTCATCTGCGGGAAGGGAGGAGTGTCTCCCTAGTCTCTCTATCGGACCACAATCTCACCTAGACCGTCGCCTGACTTGTTTTATAGTAATCGATGAAGTTGCACTGGACACTTCCCTCAGCATTGAGCAGTCAGAAGAAAATGTCGATGGAGTTGGACAACAACGCATATTACGTACAGTTCGTGCGAAAGATTTTGGACACCGGTAGTCAATAAGGCTGACTGCTCATTTCATGATAAAAATCATAACAATTCAGTGCATTAACAATATTGGAAACGCAATCTTTCTATAAAAAGACATTACGAGTCCGCTTTAGGCGCGGCTGGAATGGCAATGATGTATTAAGAACTGACGTTAATGAATTCCTGTAGATTTTTCACTAACAAGTCACGGAGCCAGTGGCTACCGTCCGCCGTCGGCCGAGCGCGAGGTCGCCAGTTGAACCCAATTAGTTACGCTCGCGTAATTTTCGCGCCACACAGGGCCACTCAACTCGCGGGTACTGCCACTATATTTTTAACTAGAGATCTGATTTGGTTTCGCCTGCGAATAACGGGGACCAACAATATATACACTAAAATCATTATAGGAAATCGCTCTATCCATTGGTGGAAACCGCATGTAAATCTCTTCAGTACACCTTAAGAAAGTCGATCACATACCACTGGGGAGCTTGTTTTAAAGATAATATATTTTGCTATTTTAAACATTTTTATATTTTTAAATATTTTATTAGGTTAGACTGAAATAATTATACTAATGTAGTTGCTTATTTGCTCTTTTCCATTTTTTTTCGGAGGGACCTACTACTGGCGATGCTATTGTACCCGCCCCTACTGTTCATCGGACTAGCGAATACTTTTGTGTTTTCTAGTTTAGCACATGAGTTTATTACTATCAGGTTAGATCAATGTTTAATTTATTCCTCCATCATCAGCCAGATTCGCTTCACGGCTTTAGTAACCGTATCCTAGATGTATAGCAGATGAACACAAACTTAGCATGAGAATAAAAGAGAGATCTTAAGACCTTAATGTTTGATGTTGATGTCCGGTAATGTATGACTATACGCGATCTGATGCTTATTTAAAAAAAATTGGAGTTAATAAACAGATTTTTTTTTTAGTTTTTATTGAATTGATACTTTAATCTTCATTATCCCTCACTTTTAAAATTTCCGGTTAAATCTGTGTCTATGGAAATGTAGGTGGTGGAGCAAGATGCAATAAATAAATATACTTAATAAATAATAATATACTCGTATTATTGACTAATTAATACATGTGAAATTCTTATGAAAAACGCTGTGTTCGTGGCCTAATGTGAATCAGCCGGCGATGCGTATCGTAGCACCTTGAGGGTTAAATGCTTACCCACAGCTCGCAGATTGAATAAGCATTGAGTGCCGCGAGAAAACACGACCCGCCTCACGACACGGCAAACGTCATGATGAGAGCGAATGAACAGAGAGCAGCGCGCATCTGACACGACACGCCTCATGACCCGGCAGACATCATGGATAGAGCGAATCAACAGAGAGTAGCGCGCATCCGACATGACACGCCTTCCGACTCGGCAGACGTCACCACGAGAGTGAACGAACAGAGAGCAGCGCGCATCGGACACGACACGCCTCACGACACGGAAGACGTCATGACGACTTTGGTTGAACCGTAACCAGCGCGCCTCAGACATCATATGCCTTTTGAACTGGTAGACGACATGACAAAAGCTGATTCACTGATCATGGAGCATCGGGCACGACATGATACACCGAAAGCGGTACCGTTATAAAGCGGCCGTGATAAATCACTGGAAAGTGGGCTACATATACCAAACAGGACAGATTCCCAAGGAGCTGGTTGACAGTAACGCCCGGCTGGTTGTCAATTTTAATTGTAAAAGTCTAGTGACATCCTTCACCGCCGTGTTTCGGCTAGTTTGTAATCACAATTTTTCTTCTTTTTATCGCGAGAACGGTGTAACGGTCGCAATCGGGGGCTCGCTATCCGTCTTATTGGCCCTTTACACGGCGTGGCGGTACTGCTAGTGTGCCTTGCGTTAACAACACCGCACCGTGAAAGTATAATGGCAGAGCGAATGAGTGCGGGGGCACACGTAATCTCGATGGCTGTAAACGATACGATCCACTAAGCACTCGACGCGCCACGATTAGCCGGTAATCTACGAGTGACGCGCTACGTGTACGCAAACTTACTTCCAGGTAACAGAAGAGGTATTTGTGTCTTTGTTGAGCCGTAGGCGAATTGGCCTCTCGCTCACATGATACTATGCCGGAAAGAAGCAGCGTTAGGGGACCTTACCAGCTCAAGTCCGGAGAACTCTGCCACGATATGTTTTACAGCTTTTCCCATCTCTCCGTTAGTTCCCACGTTTCTATTTCTACGATAGTTCAAGTCAAGTAAAGCAAAGCAAATACTTCTACACGTAAACGAGGGTAAATCTCTAAAATAATCACAGGAGGCAAACGAGAAAACTGAGCCTTTTTACTACCGACGCCCGTGAACATCCACATAATTACTACCTCAATGCGCTACCCTCCTCCGCCCAATAGGCCACCGGCCACTCACAAACCGCACGAAACGCGACACTGAAGATGTCACTTTACGGCGGTATTATGTAAGCGAGATGTATCTTCCCGGTCGTTCTGGCCCAATTCCGTTGCATAGGAGGATGTAGTTTCATGCACCATGCATGGAACTAGCTTCTCCTATGTAGCATGGCAGTACCTTTTCCAGAAGATAAGATGAAATCTTTTATCGCCAACACTAAGAATAAGCCCGGGTCCTATCAGTTCTTGATTGCACAAGCTGTCAATGTGGACTGATAAGCTTTGTCAATAATCTTACAAATTCCAAGGAGACAAGGCACGGTGTGCATTTACACAATATTCATGTTGTTGGATTTTTGTGCATTCTATTAGATGTGTGTCAGCCGTGAATCAGAGACTTTGCTGGTATTCGATTAGTGTTTTGAACGCTGTTTTCTCACATGCTTTTTAACGAAACAGAAATGAACTAATTCCAAAACCCGTTTACAAAAGTATCTATCCTTAAGTGTTAATAACTGTTATAACAGGTAATAAGTTCTGACTGGCGTCCGACGCCGACATACACATACAACACTGTAGAAACTGTAGAAACAGTTTGAAACAGTTACGACCCAAGCGTTATATCAAGTGTTACAGAAATGACTCTGTAACAGATTTAATTTGTATCCTTTGCGAAAGTGTTACGTTTATCAAGGACCAAGGTGTTGTTGATTTCCTGGCGTGAGGCATTATATTCGCGGGCTCTATAATCTAGAAAATATCTACAAACATATCATAGCTACTAAAAATTAAGCATGTTAAGTTGTGCCATCTTTTCAATCTCCTAGACACTAGAGATTGCTAATATATATTTCTGACTTCTTTCCATTTATTTTAAAACATATTTGCGTTATGTTTTGATTCGTTTATGCTTTTTGTCCGCATATGGAGATTAAATTATGCTGTATATGAAATGCGACTCAAAAGCATTTGACGATAGTCATATGAATTACCAAACAAAGAACGATGTTACTTCTCTACCAACTCTGGTGCAACTTACAATTGGAATATGTATAAAACGATATCAGTTACTTTAGTTGTCTGCCTTGTGACTTCGTTGCGAACTCTGTCGGACAGTGAAACACCCAACATAGCACGTTCAATAGCCCGTGGAGCTACCGCAGACTTGCGGACCATGGGGTGAACGCATTGATTGAAGAATTTTCTCTACAAGCTCTGCGGTATAGGCGACGTGAAAATGTGACGAAGTTTCCGGATAAGCTCGCTGAATGGGTTAGTCACACACTCAGAAGAACTGATGGCAGAGGGGCCTATAAGGTTCTGGAGTGGAGGCCGTGTTTAGGAAAACGAAGTGTTGGTCGACCGTTCACCAGGTGGGAAGACGATCTCCGTGCAGTAGCTGGTCCGGGGTGGATGCGAGTAGCAGGAGATCGGTCGTCTTGGCGTTCATTGAGCTAGGACCGAAAAGGGCTGATAAAGATGATATGATGATGATAATGATGATGATGTATAAAATGAGTTGCGATAGAAAATGGCTGCTCCCTGATTGCATAGTGACTAAGGAACCGCGGTTCCATTACCCAATGAAATTATTTAAAATTTCATATGTCAGTTGGAACTTACTTCGAAGAGACTATCTTACGAAACGCAACGCCACAGATACGTACACATGTACTCGTAGCAGCGCTACGCAACTTATACCACATTTACTCGTAGCAGCGCTACGCAACTTATACCACATTTACTCGCAGCAGCGCCACGCAACTTCTACCACATGTACGAGTATCCGTCGCCATACTGACATACAGCATATATGAAACGAACAACGCATACAATTAGTTTGTACTGGTTATTTTTCTGTGATACAATTATAGTTAAAAGTTTAGGTTATAGTGGCTACAGAAATAATTTAACTGTCTAAATACCACGGTTCCTGAGACTAATCACGGACAGACGGACAGCGCGGAAGAGTCCTAATAATGCTGTTTTAACCGTTCTTGGAACGAAACCCTAAAAACGGCGTTACACATATATGTGCAATTTCGTTCACTGATCTACGACTAAGAATAGAAAAATAAGAAGAATGGTTTAGAATGTACTGTAAATTTACTTCTGAAATTCAACGTAATAATTACTCCTAATAATGTTACAAATTGAGGCCATATAAAAAATATATTTATAATATAAATAATATTGCCGTGATTACACTTTAGAAGAATAATAATTAAAAATGATAATTTATTTATATCAGAATGTAGGTTAATTATATCTGAAAATTACTTGCTACATTACACTGCTATTAAATATGCAAATTACTGTTATAAAGAGTCACATCCAGAATATAAACTATTGACGTCAACATTTTCTAAGGCTAAGGCATGAATCATTTTTAGTAATCGTGGAACTGTTATCGCCGTTAAATATCAAAATTTTGATAATTTAAACAGGTAACAACTGTTCCCTCATTTCCAACAAGTAAAAGTGAATCACAAACATCTTTGTACTGAATCACATACGCGTAACTCAGCTCATATCGTATCAGAATTCTTTAATTCCTATTTACGAATACGATACGAATTTAAAAATATATACAGAATTTATAATATGATTTAGCTACCAGCACACCATCAAGTGTACGGCAAGTTTCCTCTTGACTAAAAACACTACAAATTATTGGTGATTGATCGGAGATTCAATTTACGAACTATCAAAGACAGATCTTCACTATATCATATTATAAAATCCTCTTATTCAACAATTGATATGTCAATGTCAAAAATCAAAATTTCTAGCGACGGACACATTAGTAATATACAGAACCAGTTAGAGGTGAACTGGAAACTCAAATTTGACGTACGGCATAATAAATTGGTTGGTTAAGGAAATATCCACATTGCAAAGGAAGGATTTTATTTAAATAACATTATTATATTAACAGCAGTTTTACATAACTCGTAGTATTATTTTTATCAAGGGAAGGTTTTTATATAGCGGGCGTCTGCATAGTGTTCTGGAACCAACTATGATTTCATATAAATATTCATTCTTTTGAAACTTTCTACGAGGTATTTGGCCTCTTAAAAATTACTCCTAAAATAGTTAACGCCTTTTGAAATTATAATAGCCAACTCTTTTTTTATCCACAATATGGATTGGAAGGAGTATGATGAATGTACCATACAACATATAGTATATTATGTAGCAGTCCTTTTATATAAATCGCCGTATAACATTACGGCTAGCCATTTTCGAAAACAGGGCAGGTCATTAGTGGGATTGTCATTGCGAGACATTCTTCAATTTGGCCACTGGCGTTTAGCCTCATTAAATCTATTGATTTTAGGCAGTGATAGTGATCGATAGAAGATGAAATTAAGCAAGCGTTTTAAGTGCAAATAAAAAAATAACCTAATCACAAAGGCTTAGCTGGGAGCTACGCTCCCGCCTGAACCTCCGAACCTGCCTGAGCATAGTTACTTCGTTTCTCTGTACTCTACAAGGGACGCCTTTGTTGTTGTCACGTCAAGCAATGCCGCAAGTGTTAAAGTTAGGAATTAAAACGTGTCAGAAAAGCGGATAATAATTCACTTTATTTCAATAAGGTTAGCATTATTGAATATCTCATAAAGCCGAACTCTTTCTGGCGCAATTTACTAAGCCGTATGCAATGTAACTAATCGTTGGCCCACCACAAAATAGAACGGCCCTGTTTTTGAAAATTTACCTACCAGCGATTTTCGCAATCCGACTGCGACACATACATTACACAGTGTTGGGGTTGGACCCCATCCACAAGTTGCGGGGTCGGTAATCCTGGTTTTACGATCCCTGTTAGCCACCGGAATTAAGAGTTCTGTTTAAATGCAGCTATTTCCAGATAGGGCTGGATATTCTTTACATTGAAAAAATGTACGAGTGAAAATTCTTTAAGTATTGAAAATTATAGCAATAATTTTTGTTTTCAGATGCTCCGCAGCTGGTGTGTTAGTGTTTTTACGCTCATAGCGTTTTGCCACATAGAAGTAAGTCATGAGGAGCCAAGACTACACAAGTGTCCGATTGGTTTCAAACTATCATACACGGAAAGCAAAGGAGATCCATTGTGTTACAGACTTAAAGAACCAGAATATTTCGAAGACGTGTATGAAGACTGTATCGGCAACTTGTTTAGTTTAAGATTGTACCAGGACTTAAATTTTACAAAACCAGAGCATTCCATTTGGACGGAATACAGATCCTACTACCCTGGTGGGCTGTTCGTAGATACGTCGTACACGAAATCATTTGGGAACGTGCTCAACTTAACAGAAGTTAGATTTCATAACAATTTAGATATTGACGAGGAATGGTGTGTTGTTCTCGACCCTGTAATCGATATGACTGCTGTGAAATGTAACGAGAAACATCATAGGTATTGTCTGGTGAAACCATATCAAGATTTGGACGACATGAGCAGTGATCATTGTAGCGATGTGAAGTCCTACAGGTTCCGGAGTCCCGTGTCAACATGTTTAGCCGCGTTGGAAGGCGTCGGCGGTGGAGCAATTCGAGCGACGTGGAGTCAGGCGCGAAAGCTTTGCAGCGACAGGGGCGGGTCCCTGCTATACAGAGGATGGAGATACGCTAATAGTCCCGTATTGGCGGATAAGACGATATTACCTTTGGGAGTTGTTATGAGCACGGACTCCCCTTGGCTAAGATATGACGCTTTGAATGATCGTTCTGAGGTACACTTTTTCTGTTATTTCATTGATTTCACTCACTGCTTTAGTTAATATATAGTTATTATCCTAACATCGTTAATATTTCTCTAATATTATCATCATCCTGATCGTCGTAACCATCACCACCACCACCACCATTATCACCATATCACCATCAGTTTTCAGTTTAAAGCGGTCCATTGCTGGGCGTGCAGTGCCCACATCGGCTCATTTCTTGTTTTTCTTTCCCTACCCGCACCTAGCTAGAGCACGGACATGGCTGGTCATCAGTTTGTTTTACCATTTTCTGTAGGTATATAAGAGCTATTATTTTTTAATAAACTTATCATTATAAAAAATTTTGTTTTCATTAAATTTGTATTCCCCTTACTTAAAGCAAGAAATCTTATTAAATAGTAATAATATCCTATTGTTTTAGGTTCCGCGGTCTAAGTGGCATTTTGCTGAGGCCAACAACACTAACCACGACGAATCTTTTGGTGCTCAGCGCAACTACCAGTGGCACCTGGTGAACAGCTCCTTCGTGTTCTACGACGTCGCCTGCGAACATCCCGTGCCACTCACAAACCTGACCATGATTATATTTAGCAATACGTGAGTACGACTCCATTGTAAAAGAAACGAAATTTACTTTATGTGTATGGGCCAACCTCTCGCCTGTCTCTGTTGTCTAATGAAAAAAAAAAAAACCATTGTGTTAGGCGTAAGAAAAAAAGGCAGTATAAAAATCAGTCCAGTTTTCAGTTTACAGCTCGCTGGTGCAGTCGCGGTTGTATGTCATCCCGTTCTCGTGGCTCCTCCTATTGGCGGATTAGAAGAAGCACGCTGGGGTTTAGTGGGCAGCTGTCTTGTAGCTCCTGAGTCCCACATACCGCCCAGGTTTTTCCGATCCTGGAGGCATCCCTAAAAGCATTACACAGCGAGTTTAGTTCAGTTTTTTTAGATTTATAAGTTATCTCTAATGAATTAATATTTTACAGGGAAAACAAGTTGGTATTATCAATAAATGAAAGTATTGACAAAGACGACATCATGTGCTACACGGACGCGCTGGGACATTATCCAACGAAAATATCCAAGAAGCGGAAAGCGAACAGCACCTTCGTACTGAATGAAAATAAAAACGGTTACTACTGGTGCACGCATAGAGACATTTTGAATTTCGAACCCGCGGAAACAAATAAGATTTTGTACATCAAAGACGCGCGGTCTTTGAATAACGTTTATGCGATCAAAGTTAGGCTCAACGAAACTTATCCTGTGCCTAGTACGCTGCACAAATTCGGCAAAGGTTGGAGCCTAAAACTGAGAGAGTACTTATATTACAAATTCCAATACGAGAGGGTGAACGGCGAGTTGGATATGCAAAACGCAGAAGATACGTTGAAGACCTTCAAGCGGACAAATCCAGGGCTGGAAGTAAAGTCTCTGTCTCTGGAATTGATCGTGAAGCGACTGTACGTTGATTACCGAACGGTCTTGGTGCACGCGGCCTTGGAGCCGAACGTAGGCGTTGTGTCGCCGGGAATGTGGGACGGTCTGGAGGTTGTATCCATGAAGACGGTGTACTACTGCGTCGGGTTCGACTCCGTCCCCGACACTCCTCTAGGTAATTACTGTGTGCATCCGGAACTTATATTTCAAGCATATTACGAGTTCTATATTCCTGTATATTTCTTTTTAGCGGAATTATAATTTCGTCATGTGCGTCTGTCCGTCCGTAGGTCACAAACGTTTTACTCTAAAAACACGGGTACTGTATATTTGAAATTTGCAAAGTAGGTGTCCTTTACAAGGGCTACAAAACAATATAGTATGATTTTGAAAAATAATATTATTAAGAATATCGTTCCATACATGTACCTAACTGAGAGATTTTTTTTTCGAGAGAGCGCAGATACCGCACCATCGGCGTCATTAGATTGCTCTTACCAAATGGTGTGATGGCAGTTACTAAAAAGGATTTTTGGTTACGCTAATACTTTGTGAGGTATTCGTTTATAAGTGTTTTAAAAGTAGGGGCGGGGAGCTCTAAATATTGAAGTGCTTACGGGAAAATTGTAAAAAAAAAATATAATATTTAATAAAAATTTGATACAAAAATTGGTTTGAAGAAAATCGGTTTGGTATTTTAAGAGATGTGGGATTTTTGTGTTTGCTGTAACGGAACCGATCAAGAGCTACGGGACCGACTAAGAGCAAGTCTTCGGTTCGGTCGCTCTTAATCGCTTTTTTTTAAATAAACTTTCCTGTGTCCTTGTAAGTCATTTCAGATATTGTCTATATTTTTGTATCATTACGCTACTAGTACTAGAGTATACCAGGACCTGCTGGAACCTTGGGTGATGCTAGTTATTAATTATAATCAAATTATTGGTATCCCTACGGACGCCTACTCTACTGAATTTTACCAAGTCTAGCTCCTTTAAGAAATATTTATAAATTTAAGTAATTTTTTAGATATGTATAACAGAAATACTTGTAATACTTAGATAATGATGACCTGGGCGGGATTCGAACACGTGGCTGATGGACTTTGTGTGCGTCTGGGTGTTTGTTGCGTCAACCGGACTTGTGTAGTTCAAGATTATTATTGACCGCTGATCATCCATTGTTGTGGTCGCGCAGGAGATAAAATGGAATTGGTTTTTGTTCCATGGGACGATCTTATTGTGATGTTTGTTATATGAATGCCAAGATATATAAAAAATGTGCACAATGTGAAACTGTGCACTTTCTACAGTGCACAGTTTCACAACACGAAAAATATGAGCGTAAGATTGACTTTGCACGGATGATTTAACATGATAGTTCAGTATGAAATCGTGTATCTTGTGTTTTTGTAAAATAATGGTTTTTGATCGACATCATGCAGATTCCATTCTGGTAAGCATAGGAAATCGACAGCAATTTATGTGAACCTTTTCAGATTTGTCTAACTTTCTTATATTAGAAATAATATGATATTTCAGTAGTAGATAGTAGATACTAGCCGGGCCCTGTGATACAATCTATAACCCATCCGCATATCTACTTAAAAGGTACACATAAAAAACCACAAACACCATGAGACGACATTTTTATACATAAGACTAGCATCACCACGCGGGTTTCTATACAGGGTATGGTGCACGTGCACGTATGCCATCCAAAACGCACCCTTACAGGTGTAGTTTCGCAAAATTAGTTCTTAGCGCAGGCTAAAAGGAGCCTACCTGTCAAATTTCAAGTTTCTAGGTATATTGTTTGATGTCGCATTTAACCAGTGAGTGGGTGGTATTTTGCTTTTATATATGGGGCGGCCTCTATCTGATGGACTGGCGACTTGGTTAAGGTGGCGGGGAGCCGCTGGATGCAAGTGGCACGTGACCGCGACCTGTGGCGCTCTGTGGGGGAGGCCTGTGTCCAGTAATGTGATGATATATAGATAATTCTCCTAGGTGAATCTGTTAATGCGACGGGATGTCGAACTCACACCTGCGTCGGCGACTTCAACGAGGGTGTTCAGTGGGTCACCACGGCCACCGTGGACTGCAGCACCGTCCTCCCCACCACCATTGGCAGACACATCAGCTTTGATGAAATCAGCACCACTCGTACATCTTCGTTCTACATTAAATCGGTAAGCGTTCGGGAACCACAAGTGAGGTACGAAGGTCACGTTTTTGTATAGGCACGGAGCAGGAACTCTCGCAGCTGTTGGTAGTTGGCAGTCGGCAGTCGGTACGGATGTTAAGCATTAACATGGTATAGGGACCGTGTACGGATGTTAGATCTCGGTTACAACATATGTAGACCTGACGTCGATTACGTTAAGTTGACGCTCTCGTACAGTGCGCCGACGTACTTACGCAACGAAGCGCGGGGAGGGAAAGGGGAACGGGAGGGGCTCCACTTTCTAGCGAGTTCTATAGATAATGTGACCGTGCAGTAGAGACAGCACCTTGCGTGTCATGGTTTGTGAGTACCAGGTAGCCCAATGGACAGGAGGACTTAAGGAGGGCAACGCATCGGCTTAGAAATTTTGCGGATGTTTATGGGCACCGGCAAAAGCTTTCGACTTCTCGTTTTATATAAATAACTTACTTGCTAAATTAATAATATTAAAATTCTTATCCGAAAAATGTACGACTTATTTCTAGACACATTAGTTAGCTAGACGCACGGTCCCTGTTGTGCCGGAAAACTAATGCTTGGTAACCGGGCGCCTCGGTATATAAGGTTAATTTACAATTTAACTTTGCCTTTATTGACTAATAGTATTCATTATGTAAAAAGTGTAAGGGTGTTTAAACTAAATAATATAATTTATATTATTAAATATGCATGCCATACTTATAAAAACAATCTTACTAACAGTAAAACTACGTAACAAATATATATTTAGAACCACGTTAGCATCGCGCTTTCCCAACATGTTTGTGTGTCCCTTGTTCTGCTTATGAATTTGTTACGTGGTGCTAATATAACACTCGCATGGATTAACTAACTGGACACTAACACAATTGTAGACGGAACGCACCACGCAAAATAGCATCGAAAGTTCCGAAGTGAATACAGACCATACTCCTCGTGCCACAACGGCCGTCACCACCCACCTGACGCCGCCCGACTGCGAGCCCACCACAGTCCCCGGAGTGACGACTGCGGAACTGGCAACTGTCTCTGTTGTAACGTCGCCGCCGCATCCGCCAGCTCCGCCAAAACCCACGACGGTCGCCCCCACACCGCCTGCTGACGACACGACCACCGACACACCGACGTCTGCGCCCACACCGCCTGCTGGCGACACGACCACCGACACACCGACGTCTGCGCCCACACCGCCTGCTGACGACACGACCACTGATATACCGACGACAACGACACTTCCGGTAAGTCATGTGTCATGTTTCCATGACCGCAGTGGTCACGTGTGTAACGCCAGCGGTCGCGGATTCGAGTCCCGTCCAGGATGTTTATTTATGTATTGTATGTATCTCGGTAACATATTGTTAATTTTCAATTTTCAAAATATGATATCAAACGCATTTAATATATTTCCGTGGTCTTGTACCCATAACACGGGGCTGGACAAGCATGGTGTGATAAATCCACGGATTGTATGAGGTGACCATAGATTATCATATTATTAATATGTTTGTCTAGCTGGAGAGCGAACCAGAAAACTGTATTTTGAATGTTTAAAAACGGCAATTATAAAATGAAGTACAGTAAAGTACCTTCACCCTACACCCACAGCTCGTGAGGCCAGTAGAGATACCAGAAGTATGAGTTATTATAATATCAACGACGACTACACTGTGCATTATTGTACTTTGCGTTTTAGGCACGGCTATAACATCTAACATCTAACATCTAACATCTAACATCTAACATCTAACATCTAACATCTAACATCTAACATCTAACATCTAACATCTAACATCTAACATCTAACATCCAACATCCAACATCCAACATCCAACATCCAACATCCAACATCCAACATCCAACATCCAACATCCAACACATCCAACATCCAACATCCAACATCCAACATCCAACATCCAACATCCAACATCCAACATCCAACATCCAACATCCAACATCCAACATCCAACATCCAACATCTAACATCTAACATCTAACATCTAACATCTAACATCTAACATCTAACATCTAACATCTAACATCTAACATCTAACATCTAACCAATCGTCTAAAAAAGAACCTGCAGCGCACTGACACTTAAATATGAAGAATTGAAAATAAATCCAAAATCTATGAAGTGATAGGGCTATGTTCTAATGATATCCAATGTCTTGCCAAATACTATGTTGATCTTGGTGGATATGTTAACAATGTAAATTAATTCCAAGTATGTCATGTATAATTTTATAGTTTCATGTGAATATAGCGGACCCCAGAGTCGGCGCCACAGGTACGTATATAAGTTAACAACGTTACTTGGAGCTATTTATGCAAATTGATCTTTTAACTAGCGAAATCACTAACCTAATTAACAGGGGCTATATTATATATTTACTAGCCATTAACCTTTAAAACACAATTACGCGGCATGTTTATAGAATAATAATTTAATAGTAATATGCAGTGTATAAGTATAATATCACTTGTCGGGCATTGTACTGAGGGCCATAACAATGATCTAGAGAAGAGAGCAATAGTCGGTCCTGGACATTCCAAAACTTGAATTCACTCACCGCATCATGACAACACCAAAACACCACAAAAACTAAAATACATAACCAGTTTCAACATATCTACAAAAGTAAATAAAAAAAATACTTGTCTTAAAAATGTAATTAGAACATGTCATAAATTTCTGAGGACAGTACTGAGACAGAATAATAAACACCATGAAGTAAGTTGCTGCGCCCCACAGGGCATCGTATGAACACATACAGACCTTTGTAACTCACGATCGCAATGGAGTTTGTCAAATGTCAAATATTTGACATTTAATGACAGTTCCTAATATAACAGAATGTGGTCGTACTTGGCTTATTTGATGGTGAACCATTGTTTCCAGCCCGAGGAGCAGCTGCAGCAGGTGCTGGACAACCTGGAGGGGCTGGTGAACAACGACTCGCACGTATTTGTTGAAGATATCGCCAACGTGTTCGATCAGGTGTGCTACCTGCAGTGCTCAAATATAATTTATACAACATATTTAACTTAATTTGTACAATAACAAGGTACAACGAGCGTCGAACCTTTAGGCACGGTTACCTTAAAGTGTAATCTATCAGCTGAGTTACGAAACGTGTGATCGGGCGAGGCGCGAGGTAGTTCGGTTACGCTTCGTATATTACTGGAGAGAGCGCACTTTCTTCTCCTTCTGTCATAGACTTTTCGTATAGCTGAAGAGTCTTACCTCAGTCGTGTGGTCTACAGCACACTTGTACCAGCACTGGTCGTGGCTATATAAATAATATATAGGTGACATATATGT